>CDFC01045560.1:0-13282 GCA_000826385.1 Acanthamoeba rhysodes | reverse complement strand
ACGCTCGACGAGGCCCGCGTGTTCTTCGAGCAGATCGCCGAGCTGAGCAACCGGTTCTACGAGCTCATCCCCCACGCCAACTACACCATCGAGTCCATCCCTCCCCTCGACAACGAGAACCTCCTCAACGAAAAGGTGCGTGTTGTGTCGTGTGTCATGTGCGCGTGTGCCGTGTGTCTCACAAATGCGGATTTGAAAAAAACAGTTCACGATGCTGGGCAACTTGGCCGAGATCCAGACGGCGTCCAAGATCCTGCTGGGCGCGCACTACCGCGCCAAGGAGCTCAACCCGCTCGACTACTGCTACTCGGCCATGAACATCCGCCTCAACGACATCGAGAAGTACGCAACACGCGCACAATGGCACGACACCCTCGGTGTCGACACGCAGGCCTGACCGGCGTGTGCGCGAATTCTGCGTTTGATGGTCTGACAGGGAGACGGACGAGTACAAGACGCTCATGACGTACATCAAGAACACCGAGCAGGGCGCCCTCCGAGGCAAGTTCATCACCAACATCTACAACCTCCAGCGCAAGGGCGAGCCCGAAAGGTATCAAAAGACAACGACACGCATGACACACGATACGACACGATAGGACACACGCTGACACGACACACACAGGTTCCAGAAGTGGGAGGATCTGCACAACCACCAGCTGCTGTTCCACGGCTCGCACCTGGCCAACTTTGTTGGTATGTAACCAACAAACACCATTTTCAATAATGCAAACCGCGTGCGTCGTGCTGACTACACACACACACACACACACACACACACACCCACACCAACAGGCATCCTCTCGCAGGGCCTGCGCATCGCCCCGCCCGAGGCGCCCGTGAGCGGCTACGCCTTCGGCAAGGGTGTCTACTTTGCCGACATGTTCCAGAAGAGCTTCAACTACTGCCGCATGGGCGACGACTACAGCTACCACCACCGGCCCGGCAAGAAGCAGAAGCAGGTTAGTTCGTCGAGTTGTGTGCGTGTCGTGCGGTCCAACGACGTACTAACGTCACACGACACGACGCAGACTGGGTTCATGCTTCTGTGCGAGGTGGCGCTGGGCGACATGAACGCCATCAAGGAGGCGGCCTACATGGAGAAGGCACCCGAGGGCACCCACTCGACGAAGGGCATCGGTCAGCGCGGGCCGGACTTCAGCAAGTCGATCGTGCTGCCCAGCGGCGTGGGCATCCCCACGGGAATGGTCATCAACTACCCCGTCGACCCCAAGGAGCAGCACAACCACTACAACTACTACCGCCTCCAGCACAACGAGTGCGTAGCCCTTCTTTTCTTAGTTAGTTGGTTTGTTAGTTGGTTACCCGTGTAAATGGGAGCTAACATGTAACAACTCTATGGTTTATGTTTCACTAGGTACATCGTGTACGATGCCTCGCAGGTGCGCACGCGATACCTCATCCAGATGAGCGATCAGGACCCCAACCACAACTAAAAGATTGTATGGCAAGCCCAAAAGAGAAACTCTAGTTTTACACAAATGAACAAGGCAAGGGGTAGGATAGGCGTGTTGCAGTCCTTGACAAAGTTGATGGCCACCTCTGCAGGAGAGGTCAGCTGTGAGATGATCAAAAATCATCAACCTGGGGCTTACGAGGATGGTGTGGCCAGTTCTAATCCATGATGTTGGATACGGCCATACTGCGCAGAAAGCACCGCTTCCCATCCGAACAGCGAAGTTAAGCTGCGCCAGGCGGTGTTAGTACTGGGGTGGGCGACCACCCGGGAATCCACCGTGCCATATCCTTTTTACTTTCTTCTTTTAAACTTGTGCACCTGGCCCTGAACATGAATGATTTAACCATTTCCAAATGCCTTCATTGTCAAAGTGTAATAAGACAAGCAAAACAGCAGATTGTCATTTCTTATTTTTAAGATGCTCCCATTTTATATCTTAAAATTAAATTATTTCTCAACTCCACTCTCCCTTATTCTCACTCAGTCTCAGGATGATTTGCACTTTGAAGTCCCCAAGTTGTCTGCCTTTGTCATTTCTACTTCAATAGCATCACCCACTTTTGTACATTGTAAAATGATACCCAAACTTTGCTTGATCTGTCCCTCACAAAATGTTGGAAGTTGAGCAGATGCAAGAAAAAGGAAAATGTGTATCTTGGAGGAGCAGTGGTGTGTGAGGGAGGGAAGGGCAAGAGAGAACAAGCAAAAAAGGATACAGCATGGTGGATTACTGGGTGGTTGCCCACCCCAGTACCAACAATGCCTGGTGCAGCTGGACTTTGCTGTTTGTTTGGGAAGCAGTGTGTAGGAGTGTAGGGGAATTAGACCAGCTGGGTCTCAAGTAGATGGGCCTCAGGGAGGTCCTCACCCTTGTCATGCTAGAAGAAGTCCTTTATTTCCCCCTTGGTAACAGATAAGAAAGGAGAGTTATCTCCGGAGGTAATTGCAGAGAAATCCCATTTCCTCAGGGTTTTCCTCGGGTGTGGCAACCTGAGGCGTGGCTGAGTTTGACTCTGCCACAAGTGCTTTCTGTGCAGTATGGCTGTATCCAACATCATGTGTCAGCATTTCCCAGTTCAAGGTCTTTTTGTGGCTTGTTTCATTTTATGAATCTTTTTTTCATTGAGTTTCTTTTGTTTTGGTGTGTTGAAGATGATGACATTAGGCAATCCTTTCCTTGTGATTTCTTGACTCTCAGTGTTCTCTCCCTTTTATTAGTCCTATGAGTTCAAATGCCATTTTTTTATGTGTCTGTGAGTGCTTGTCTCCCTTACATCTAGATTTTTTTCCCCTTCATTCCTTCTTCCTATTCCCTTCAGGTCCAGTCTGTGGAAGTCGGCCCATGGATACCCTACCCATCAAACAAAGTCCTTGATGTGTTCCTCAATTTCATTGTCCTGACTCTGAGGTTCTCTGACCAGTTGGGGTTTTATCACATGTTACTCCTATCTTCTTTAACTTCTGATGTATATTGTTTGCCTTGCTCCTCAGGAGATTGATTATAATGGTGTGTGTTTATTTTATATACTTCTTTTGCAGGGTGAGGTAGAACCAGTGAAGCAGCCACAACTACTGTTGCTTAACAAGCACTGTGGTGCACTTGGGTGTTGTCTGGTACACATGTTGTTTTGATCTCTTGCTTCTTATCACTTCATCTTTTGAGACAAAAAAGGAAGAGTTAACTCTTGCCTTCCCTTGGTTCTTTGACTGATTTACATGTGTGCATTCTTTCAAGTATTTATACATAGTGCGTCTCTACGACAGTATCGTGGATGGTTGATGAGGCGAGGAAGAGAGAAGATGAAGGTAAGGAAAGTGAACAAAGCGACGATGAAGACCCATGGCCATGATGGTCGTGGCCGTCGTCAAAGTCTTGCAGGTGCAGCCGCCAGCTGGTGGTGGCCCTTTGGTTAAGACCGTGGTGGTGATGATGGTAGATCTGGCCTCGCCAGTCGTTGAAGGCGTAGTTGAGCGACGCGTCGCTGTCGATGTTGATCGTGTCCCCGTCTCGGTCGCTGTACTTGACCCGCAGGTTGCGCCCATACGCGGCCCGGATGGTATCGCGCAGCTCGACGAAGTGGAGCTTGTCCGCTTCCTCCTTCTGCTCGCAGTCATCGTCGCTTTCGCTATCGCTGTCGCTTTCGCTTTCACCACTGTCGTCGCCGCTCTCGGTGCAGGCGCCGGCGAAATGGAAGCGGAGCATGCTGACGTCGTTGCCGTACACGCACTTGACCGCCACCCCGCCGAACGCCCGCGAGTAGGCCAGCGTTGTGCACGTCCGATGATGATGATTGTTTGCCGACGGCGGCGACGACGACGGAGTGACGGCGCCAAAGACGTGTGAGCCGGCCGGCGACACGGGCACGGACCAGGCAACGCCGGCATTCGTCGACGCGTGCGACGCCGTGTCGTGCGACGTGGTCGACACGGCCGGGACCACCGCGCTGCCAAAGGTCGGCGGCAGGGCCGTGTCGCGGAGGTGGATGTGGACGCGCGACCCGGTGCGCACGATGGGGTGGTCCGCGAGGTGCGGGCGGGGCGACCGCCCAGCGGACCGGGTGGTGGCCGGGCGCGGCGAGTGCTGCCGCTGGCTCCTGGGTGACTCGGCCGACTCGGCCGAGGAGACCACGGAGACGACGTCATCGACCGGCGACGACCGCGAGCGCTGGAGCTTGGCCCAATCCAGCGGCGGCGGTACCACCGTCGCCGCTGACGCTGTCGTCGTCGTAGCTTTCGTTCTTTCGTTCTTTGCCGCGCCGGCAACGACCACCTCGTCGTTTTCGTTCTTTCCGCGATTGTTGTGGTGGTTGAGGTCGTTGTGTTGGCCGTCAGCCGCCGCCGCCATCGTCGCTCGCCTGACCCGCAGGCCTGCATCGCCGAACGGTCGGTGGTGGTCGCTGTCGGCGGCGGCGGCGACNCGGGCCACGACGATGGGTCGGCTTGGGCCGCTTGAAGAAGGCCGCGCAGGGCGACCATGAGCTTCTTCTTGTGTCCGATCTTGGTGACGCCCAGCGTGGCGTAGAGCGCGTCGGCGTGGTGGAGGGCGACGAGCCGCGCGCCGTCGACCTTGGCCCGACGCAGCGCCCCGACGTACTCGTCCAGCTGCAGCTGCCGCTTGAAGTAGGCCCGCACCTGCTTGTGCGTCCACTCGCTCACAGCCGGCCACTCGGCCGTCGCTTCTTCTCCATCATGTTGGCGACGGTGATGATGATGATGATTATGTTGATGATGATGATTATGATGATCTTGAAGAGCTCGGTCCGCCTTTCTTCGTCGGAGCGAGTTGAACGTCGAGGAGAAGAGATCGTTGATGCTCATCTCTCTGCTGAAGACGAGCGAGATTGAAGAAGATGGGGGGGGGCGTAGCGGCGAGTTGTTGTGAAAGAGATGGCGGGCCTGGTGTTGGATGAAAAGTGTGGAGGGTAGGTCAGGGGAAAGGGTGGGTGGTTGCTGCAAGAGGGTGGGTCGCGGGTCAATGGTCTGCAAGCTCGGGTTTCCGTACCTGCACGTGACGCGCTTCTTCGTTCTTTCCGATCCACCGTCGCTTTCGTTCTTTCTTCCCGCGGGCTTTCGTTCACCACCGGGTCCTCTCTCTCTCTCTCTCGTAGCGCTGTGCTCGTCGTGCGAGTCGCCTGCCCCCCGGTCGTCGTAAAGAGTTCTTGTTTGGTTGGCCTTGGTCGCCCACTCTTTGAAATGGTCTGTCGGCGTCAGCTTCAGCTGGTTCGCGGGCGGGACAGAGGTCACGAAAACCAACAAAGAAGATCAAAAGCGGAGGAACGAACGACCCCTCATGTTCGGTACGGAGACGGTTCAAGACCAGAGATGAAGCTGACCTCCGGTTACCGTATCCGGCTACGCGAGTGACTTTTCGCTCAGACTTCCGCCACCCTCCGACGGTAACCGCCACCCGACAATTACCGGGAATGTGCCGACCTTAACTCTGCCTTAAGGTGGTCGCTATGCCGGTTACGCACGGACCTTAAAAAATGCGGTTTTACAATGGTGCGGCATCCTATGAAGGAGCGGGGCGGGGAGGTGAGGGGATGCCAAGACGGTGGCGGCGACGCTTGCGGCTGTCTTCTTGCTGCTGCTTACGCTTTCGCTTCTGCTCGTCAGCATCGGCCTTCAGCTTTTGAAGATGATTTTGGTACCAATTCACCTCCTCTCGGTGAAGAGGATTGTTGAGGAGGTGGAAGTTGGTGAGGGCTGTGCAGTTTGAGAAGATGATGGGGTAGCGCTGCTGATCACCTCTCCACTTCTCCTGCATAATTGCCCAGATGTTCTTCAGCCAGCTGTAGAAATTTTTGCAGATGATCCAGTCAGTCGCGAGCTGGTGGTTTGCTGCCTTCTCCTCCACCAAGAGTGGGTGGTTTCACCAGGCCTTTTTTGGCATGGTGACGTAGACACCACTCAGGCCAGCAGCGCCCTGGTAGCCCTTGTTGGCCAGTTGGGCCCAGAAGTCGGCTCCTCCTGTCTGGCGCTTCTGCATTGCTCATTGTGCTGAGGAGACACAGTAATTTCGAATTGACTCTGCCTAATTGCATCTTTTTGACATCTCTGAAAGATGTCAGTCTAAGCACATTCAAGAAATAATCCAGCACTGACAAAGCTCACTTGCTCAAGTGTGGTCATGGTGGAAACTCTCAGCGATTTATATGGAAATGTGTGTTGATTTGAGGGGGGACTGTGTCAATTTCAAAAAAAAAACTGTGTGTCTCCGCAAAAGGTCTAATTTAGTTCAAATATTTATTCACACGCCTGTTCGTCTTGGTGGTGGTGGTCATGGTAGTCGTCGTCGAGGTAGAGACAGAGGCGCCAGCTGGGTGCGAGCCTGCCTGGCGGGGTGGCCTGCACACGCTGTCGCCAGTCGCGGAAGGCGTAGCGCAGCGCGTCGTCGCCCAGGATCGTGACCTGGTCGCCTTCGCCGTCCGTGTACCGGATCTTCAACATCTTCAGCGTGGCCGAGCCATGCACGCGTGCCACCTCCTCGACCAGGTCCGTGTACCGCAGCTGCCGGGAGCCGTTCCCCACGTCCAGCCGCAGCAGCGACACGTCGACCTCGTCGTCCGCCGCGGCCGACTTGTCGTTGTGGTTGAGCGGGCGACGACGCAGGGTGGCCTTGACGGCGATGACAGAGCTTCGGCTGAGAAAGGCGGCCGCGTCGGACAGGTTGGTGACGTCGTCGAGGCGCTGGGCCAGGTCGGCGGCATCGGACAGGGAGCGCAGGCGGACGGGCGTGGCCGGCGGCGACGACTGGGGCGTGTGGAACGACAACGGCGTGGACTCGCCCGAGGTGCAGGGCGTGCCGAAGCTCGAGCCCGAGCCCGAGCCCGAGCGCACCCGGCGCGATGGAACCACGGGCGACCAGTTGGTCGACGACGACGACGACGACGACACCTTGGTGATGGTGGTGTCGCTAAGGGAGAAGACGGCCGAGAATGATGATGAAGAAGACGACGACGACGAAGAAGAAGACGACGAAGAAGGCGTGGGGCTCAAGTCGAGCTCCTCGGACAGGCTCTGCTGGCGGAGTTGGATGAGGGCCGACCGCAGCTTCTTCTTCTGGCCGAGGCTGGTGACCCCCAGCATGGCGTAGAGCTGGCCCAGCTCCCTGGCCTCGCCGGGCTCGTGTCGCAGGAGCTGCTTGCCGCCCAGCTTGGCCTTCTTGGCCGCCACCGCCACCTCCTCGAGGTCCTGCTCTCGGAAGAAGCGCTGCACGTCCTTCGTGCTCCACTCGCTCGTCTGCTTCTCCTTGAGGTGATGGTTGTTGCTACGCAGCCACCTGAAGGACATCCTTCTCTCTGCTCTATGCTCTCTCTCTGCTCTCTCCAAGCCAACTGCACTCTGCTCGTCTCTATCGTGGTATGGGTCGCGGGCGTGTGGTGGTCTTGAAGGAGGCGATGAGGTCGTGTAGTGGTCTTGGCAAAGACGAAGAGGGAAGGGTGTTGTTCACGTTGTGTAGGGCCAGTTGGTGTTGATGATGGTGATGGAGTTGGATATGCGAAGAAGACGAGGTGGTGGCGAGGGCGGCTGTAGGGTCGTGGAATGATGAGGTGGGGAATGTGAGGTAAGCTTTGGTGTTCGTGTGTTCGGTGGTGAAGTGGTGATGGGAGGTCGTCTGTGCCTGCCTAGGCGGCGGCTTTCGGGTGAACGAGGTGACGCACGTGGTGCGGTGGGCTGCACAGGGTGTGCCCATGAAGGTGTAGGCGGGGAACTGGTGGGAGGCATAAGCTTTGTTTTTATCACTCTTCATCTCATTGGCCACAACCATGCCACTATGGCAGCACACGACACGGAATTAGTGTCATTTTCGCATATATGGAAAATGGCCTCACTGTTGTCATGGTGCCACATAGCGGGTTACCGGTGAACCGCCACGTTCCAATAGTGAGACCCACTTGGGCAAGGTGCTCGGCATCACTGGCGTCTTGCAAGTGGGGAGCGGAACAGTGCTCAACGACAAGGCGGGTAAAAACGGTGCTCGGAAATGAGGCTAAAGAAAAAAAGAATTGGAGGAGAAGGGTATCGATCCCTTTACCTCTCGCATGCTAAGCGAGCGCTCTACCATCTGAGCTACACCCCCTTTGTTAAAATTGGTGTTTCTTTTGATGTGTGTCCGGGATGTGACAGAGCATGCTTGGCTGTCCATCGCTGTGTTGTATGGCCTTGCTCTTGCGGTGGTCAGAGTGGGTGGGGACTTTGTGGGAGGCCCCACAATAACGCATTGACTCACAGGTCAAAGACCTGGAGCTTCTCTGTGATCAGTGACTGGCTAGAAGGTGGTTTGTAGTACCCAAGCAGCAGGAGCAACTGCAGCAGTTTGGTGGTCAGGTAGAGCCAGTGAAGGGTGTGGCAGGAGCCAACTTGGTCAGGCAACTGTGTGAGCTCGTTCCCACACAGGTACAGATCCCTTAGATTCACTCACCACCCTACTTGCACTCCTCAATCATTCAGGTGCAGATCTCATAGACAATAAGGTACTCTTGGGGGATGAGACCAATATGAATTGAATAAAGAGGATGTTGATTGATGAATAAGAAAAGAGAACTCTGTTACATAGTCTTGCTGGACCGCTTCCAGTCACCATAGAGTTGTGTGCCAGTCTCCATCTTGGTTGCAGGGGTTCTTGGTTGTGTGGTGGGTACAAATCCCACCCTGAGCAGTCACAGCCAAAAGTTGGTCTGTAACATGTGTGCATGCAGTGCATGTGTGTGTGGTGTGTGTGCAGAATGCAAACCTATTTCAGGAGGCAGAGAGGTGAGTCTGTTGGAGGTGAGGTTGAGAACAGTGAGCAACACCAGGCAGGCGATGGCAGACAGAACAGTGGACAGCTGGTTGTTGGCCACATCCAGCACACACAGCCCACCCAGTGGCCTTGCAATCACTGCATCTCAAGATGGATCCATCATCCTTCACCTTTGTGCCAACATAGTAATGGTCCACAGAGGCGTTGCAGGCGAACAAGGAAGAGGGGAGGTACACCAGATGATTGTTCTTCAAGATGAGACAACATACTGGCAGATTAAATGCATCTCCCTCTAAACTTTTGGCCACAGCGAGCTCTGGCACTTCACGTTCAAGCTTCATGTCTGACAAGTCCACCACACCGGCCTGCGCCATCACGTCCAGTGGTTGGCCAGCCTTTGCCGGACCTCCAGCGTGATCGATAAATAAATAAATAAATAAAATAACAAATAATAATAATTCCCCCAAGCTGCGCGCAAAAGTCAGGGACAAGCGCAGTCTCGAAACAGAACTTTGCCGCTCGCCGACACCCAGCTGGCTTCTACAACGACAACCAGGTACTTTGTAGCATTTATTTGCATTATTATTTAATTTTGAATAATGTATTATTATTTAATTTAGTTTTCTGCTCCGTCTTGGTTGGCCTCTTGCGCAGTCCAGTGCATCAACGCCCTGCGGCCACGGCCGCGTTTCGTTGTGGTGTGCGGCGGCCTGGTGCACGCCTACCCGTGGGAGAAGCCCGCCTACGACCGCCAGGTCCTGACACCACTCCCGCTCCCGCGGGAGATCGATCTTCTCCATTGCAGCTGGGTCCACTCACTCCTAGTCCCGCTCTAGGTGCGAGATTTCAAGCGGGTGATGCGCAGGATCGATCCCTCTATACCGCTCGTGTGCCTGTGCGGCAATCACGGTGCGGTGCCCGCTCCTTCATCATGGCTCACGGTCATGAATGGCCGCCTGATTGCACCACGCATGTGCGTCTCCTCCTGCAGGTTTGCTGTCTGGTCCAAGGCGTTGGAGGAATACGAAGAGCAGCGGGCCTGGTTCGTGCAGGAGCTGCGAGCCTTCTCCCAAGGTACGCCGGCACCGGTGGTGCCATCACGCCCGACCTGACGAGAGAAGCGAAACTTCTCTTCTTCTCCTCTTCCCCCTCTTCCTAACTCTGCATTCTTCGCTTTCAGACCGAGAACGTGCCCAGGCCAGGCATTTGCTTGTGTTCCCGCACCAACCGTGGTTCCTCGAGGAACCTGGCGAGGAGGACCAGTACTATCAACATTCCTAAGGAGCGACGAATGCCGATGCTGGAGGAGATGGCCAAAGCAGGCTGCGTACGTCTCCCTTGCACTTTCCACACTGTAAGTAGCAGTCTTAGGCCTTTTTGGGCGCAGGTGCGTGCCGTGTTTGCAGGTCACTACCACCGCAACTCGTACGGCACTCTGGGGACGATGGAAATGATCACTACGTCAGCTGTGGGGCGCCCATTGGGCGTCGACCCTTCTGGCTTCAGGGTACCCTGTCACCATGTTGCACAGTTGGCCTAGGCTCGTTGGGCGAGGGGGCTGACCATGGGAGCTGCGGCCCTGCAGGTGGTCAAGGTGAACGAAGACGGCATAGAGCATGCAGAGTGACACTCCAGAATTCGAAGGCGCGCTCAGCTTCGCCCCAACGGAGTGACCGACGAGGTCAACTCGTGCACGGCCTATCGTCCGATGAAATGTCTGATACCAGGAATAAACTCCAAGCACACGAGGCAGTGGGTAACGTGAGTTTTTCTTTGTTGTTTTGCAGAAGATGGAGCCGCGGAGGACAGAGAGGAGGTTCTCGGTGCGGTCCTACGTGCCAGCGGACCGCGACCGTGTTCTTCAGCTCTTTGTGGAGGTGCCGCCAAAACTAAAATCGCAACGCCAAGATTAAATCGCGATTTTAAACCGCAATTCCAACCCTGGGTGTGGCAGGGAATGCAAGAAAACATTGAGACTTCGCCTCCAGACGTACGTCTTGTGATCGAGGACTCGGTACCAAATGCTAGCATTTGTCATTCATTTTCTTTCAATTATTTTTATTGATTTTTTTTATTTCTATTTATTTGGGGTATCCGCGGCAGGAGCGGAAGTTTATCGCGTGGTCGCTGAATGACGACCTGGCCGACATTGACGCAGTCTACATGGCCTGCACCACGTCACCACGGAGCCACTTCTGGGTCCTCGTTGAGTGCATCGAGGGTCAGTCAGTCTCACGCACGCATGATCTCATGCACCGTCTTCATCTTCATCGAGGGCTCACACCTTGCTGTGTGCAGAAGGGGAGCAAGGCAAGCGAGAAGTGATACAGGGCATGGTCGGGCTCTACCGAGTGAACGATGACTACGCCAAGGTGCGCCGGATGAGCATAGCATCCGCCGTTCGCCGGCAGGTACGCCTGCTCTTCCGCGCCCGGCTGCTTGCACCCGCCCTGCCGTTGAATGGCGTTGCCTGCTTCTTCTTGATCGTAGGGCTTGGCGCGTCGACTGCTTGACCACATCATCGACTACGCAAGCAAGGAGGGCTTCCGTCGCGTCACCCTCAGCACCGGTGCGTTTCCCGCTGCATTAATTCACACGGAGACAACCCCCGCCGCCCCCATTGAGCCTACCACCTCACCTCGACCTGCCCCTCCCCCCTTGCAGGTCAGTACATGTACGCGGCGAACGCGCTGTACACGACCTACGGTTTCATCAAGACCAAGGAGGAGCCGGACGAGGTCGGCACGATGGAGAACCACTACGAGTACCGCCTTGTGCCGCTCGCCTAGCGAAGGTCTTCCTCGTTTTCTTTTAAACTAACCATAAACCTAAACGTTTCCCGAAAGCGAGTGTGACCAACCTGGCAAGTCTCGCTGCGATAGCCAACAATATTCTTCCGCTGCTGGTTGCACGACAGCTTAGTGGCAGCTCTTGCCGAAGCGGCGCAGCATGAAGTAGTTGTAGGGCAGGGGTACAACGAATCCTGCAGCCATGCTCACGCCCATGCTCGCCCAGAACAGCGGCGATGAGAAATCCATCACACCTCCTGCACACACGTACACGGTTGATCCGGGTGGTGAGGCACACTCGCTCGTGTTGGTTTAGAGGGTGATGATGATGGATGATGGATTGATGGATGATGAAGAAGCAGGACGAGCTACCGGTGAGATAGAGGTCGACCATGTTCTCTGTGGCCTCCATCGCCAGCATGCTCACCATGCTCATCTTGGTCGCCATCTTGAACGCCTCGCCTGCCAACAGCACACAACATTCAATATCAATCCAGAGGACGTGCGGCGTGTCGCGTGTGCGTGTGCGGTGGTGCGTGTGCGTGTGCGGTGGTGCGTGTGCGTTGGTGCGTGCGAATGAATGCGTACGCCAGGAGATGTCGCGCAGGAGTGCGCTCTCGCCGCGCTTGAGGAGCACGGTCTCGAGGGACACCGAGGTGGTGATGCCGGCCACCATGGCCGCCGGCATGGTGACGTGCACCGGCAGCGCCGGGAAGGCGGCCGTGAGGGCGAACAGCGTCGAGAGGTCGCCCAGCGAGCAGCCGACCAGACACCGCAGGGTGTTCACCCCGGCCCGTCGCCAGTGGGGCGCCGACCGCCAGAACGCCAACGACTTGGGCGCGGGCGCGGGTGCCGGCGGGGGCGGAGCATTCGAGGAAGCCGGCGAAGATGATGATTTCTTGGCACAGCAAGATGAAGATGTGGACGTAGATGCAAATGCAGATGAAGATGATGAAGATGAAGTGGTGACCAACGAGCGTGCGTGCAGCAGGGCGAGTGTTGGCCTGCCGGCGAGCCGCTGACCAAGTGCCAGCGGTGCCCGCTTCATTCTTTGCCTTTGGTGATCAAAAGAAAGGTTTAGGTAGGGTTGCAGCACAAACCGGCGATTATCTTCGGCGCCACCGACGGAGGCGGATGAAAAAAGCTTTGGGGGAAGAGAGGTGAGGTTCAGTGGGCGGCCTTGTTCTTGAGGTGGAGCAGGAGAGCGGGCTTCTGGCTGAAGAACTGGGTGTGCTTGAGGTTGAGCATCGCCGGCAACAGAAGACGGCGAGCCTCGCGCACCCGCAGCTCCTCCTCGTCTGTGCGCCCATCACCAACCCACCGTCAACAAACCATGGCGTGTGCGTGTCGTGCGTGTGTCGTGTGTCGTGTGTCGTGTGTCGTGTCGTGTGCGTGCGTGTCGTGTGTGGGTGTGTCGTGTGTGTCATGATTGCTGACAGGGCACCTGTGATGGCTTCGGTGGCCTTCTTGCCCGAGAGCTTGAGCAGATCGAGCACGCGCGGGCCGACCGCGGCGAGGAGGGATTCGTCCCGCTGAACGTCGCTCGACAGGACGGACGCCAGCATGTGCGGCAGCACCCGCAACGGCACCTTGCTCCCGCCGCTCTTGCCCTGCGATCAACCAACCAACCAACCAATCACAGCGCGTGTTTGAAATGAAGATTTCAAATGCATCGCACCGCACCGCGACGACGAATGGTACCTGGTGGCGGAAGACCAGCTCGCTGTCCAGTTTGCCGGCGGCCCACGTGGAGCAGATGAAGGCCAG
>CDFC01045522.1:0-10290 GCA_000826385.1 Acanthamoeba rhysodes | reverse complement strand
ATGTTCTTGCCCTCGCCATCGAGATCGCCCATCTCTTTGAGCACGTAGTTGAGGGCATGAATGATGTCTTCGTCTCCGCCGTCCTCCCGTAGCGCTTGCTCCACCATGGGCAGGTTGTTGACGATGAGCGTGTGCAGCTTGATTAGGCCGTCGTTCTTCGCCCGGAGCGGCACCTGCGGCGGGAAGCGCAAGTCAGCAACCAAGGCCAAGAGCTCCAACTTCGGCCGCAAAATGGTGGTGGTGGGACATGACGTACGTCGCTGTCGACGAGCTTGCCCTTGCCGGCCTCCTCAACGATGCGGCTGTAGAAGAGCTCGAGCATCGGCTTGTTGGTGATGATGAACTGATTGAGCTGCTCCATGTAGGCCTCCTTGGCGCCCGGCAACGTGTCGTTGGCCAGGTTTTGCAGGACCTTGGAGACGAGGATCAGTTGTCGCTGCGCCACCTGGTGGGCCGGATCGTCGAGCAGGCCATAGGCCTGAGGCGCCAGCAGGGCCGGGCAGATAAGTCGAAGGAAGTAGAACGCGCCGATGGCTCGGAACTTGGGCGTGTCGCCGAACCTCTGCCCCACCTGCACGCGACGAACGCGATTAGCCCCGACAGGAGAAGGCCTGGCACTGTCTTGCATACCTCGTCGTGGACGTGCTCCATGATCATGCGAAGCTGGCGCGGGATGTTCTTCTGGCTCGCCGTGATAAGCTTGAACATTTTTTGAGCGATAAGCCACAGCTCCAGCGTGTTGATCGTCACATCCGACGCCTCGTCGAGTTTCTGCATCACCGCAACGCACCATCAGACGCCCGCGTTAGAGGGAGGCAATCATCATCATCATCATCATCATCATTATCATCAAAAGAAAAAAGACCGAGTGGCTACATACCTCGGGGTCCAGTTCCATGCTGGACATGCCGAGAATGTCCATTGAGATGGAAGAGTAGGCCGCTTCCTCGTCGTCCGTGTCGAGTCGGTACTTGCCGACCCTCGACCCCTGTGGCTTGAACCATTGCTGATTCGAACTCGATCCCTTTTCTGCAGGCAGGACCGCATGAGCCCCTGTTTCTTTTGTGGATGGCATGGCGGGCGAGGGAAATGTACCTGACTCAGTCTCGGGGAACGTCTCGTTGGCGTTGTCGTTGAGCGAGTGAACCGAGAGCACGAGAACGTGCCACTGGTCATCAGAACAGAGGAGCGCCGGCGCTGTCAGCGCCAACGACAGTCATGAAAGGAGTGGGTATGATGTAACTCACGCACCAGGTACTTGAGGCCGATCATCTTCATGTAGTAGGAGAACAGCTTGGTGGCGTTGCTGTTGGACCGGAAGAGGGAGCCCTCGTCGCTGGCCTCAGCCACCTCCCAGGAGATGCAGCCGGCGATGAAGTTGAAGCCCTTGCCGTGCGCGTCCAACACGCGCAGCAGGGATCGAGACGCCTGACGGGCGAGGGAAAGAGCAATGGGTGAGTGCACGCAGTCAACACAGAAACAAACCGCGGAAACTGTTACGTACCACATCCAAGTCGCCGTGCTTCGCGCTCTGGAGAATGGCATGAGCCAAGCGCAGGTCGGGAGCAATGATGAGTCGCTCCAGGGTGAGGTAGTGCTGGTGGCGCCGAGTTGGTGCAAGGTTGCAAGCGTCAGTTTGCTAGTGCAGAAAAAAGGGAAGAGAGAGGCAGAAGCCAGCGTACATCGGCTTGACGTTTGGGTATGACAACATCGTTCTTGACATCGCCATACGCAATCTGGGCGTAGTCGGGCTGCTTGAGCTTGCGGTACGGCGAGCGGCCCCGCTTCCAGCCCCAGCTGAGCGCGGCCATGACCAGCATCAGGCAGCACAGGACCACGAGACCGCCGCCACCGCCCGCTGCCGCCGCGATGATCGTAATGTTGGTCGAGTCAGACGAACTGTCCCTAATCATCGTCATCACCGGCAAACACACGCGTGAGAACAGGCAGGCGATAAACGACGATCGGCAAGGGAAACGGGGCAGTGCGATGAAGCTCGTACCCTCCGCTGCCTCCCCCGCCGTCGGGGGGTACGACCGCAGCGGCGCTGACGCGGACGGTGAAATTGCTGCTGACAACGGAACCGCCGCCGTTGAAAATGATACACCGGATGATCGTGTTGTTGTCCGCCGCAGTACCATTGACCAGCAGCGTGTTGGTGGTGGCCCCGTCGATGTCCACAAATTCGGTGACATTGACGGTCTCTCGCTTGTTCATCCAGAACGACTGCATTCCCACGCAACGATCAGCCAAGAGTACTGATAAAAATTAAAAATAGCGAATAGTAGGAGGTGTGGGCGTACGTGGTACTCGTCGTCACGCTTCTCCGCGCCGGTAGAGTTGGTTGTGGAGTTGGTGGTCGTGTTGACTTCGATCGTCGCCAGCCTCTGCCATTGAAACGCAGGCGGCGGTATCGCGGAAGCAGTGACGGTGATGGGGTAGTTGACCGCACCCTCTGTGCCCGCGCAGAGAGTCGCCGAGTTAGTCATAGTCGGAGTGATGTATTGACGCGCTCCCTCCCGTGCGCGGTGGAGCCCTACCTGGAACCACGATTTCCGGTTGCGCCTCCGTTTCCAGTACGGGGAAGCTGGCCGTCACGAAGGCGGAAATGACGATCTCGCTCGCCACCTCGCCGTCGGAGACGCACATCCGAATCTGGAGAAGCGCACCACAGCACGGCCCGCAACCAGGTGTGAGTCGCCGCTGTATCGCATGCATGGCACCCGAGTTGAAGTGGCGGTGTGCAGGCATACCGAGAAGGAGCCGACGTTCAGGAGTTTGAACAGTGTGGACTGGCCAGTCGAGTCGCTCGTGTCGACGATGCCGCACTTGGTGCTGAGCGTCTGCCACTCGTAGCTGTACAAGGAGGGGTCGCTCGGGGTCACACCGGAGAAGGCCCTCTTGGCGTCCACCACTTCGGCGACGGCGGTGAAGTTGGTGAGCGCCGGAACGCTCAGCGACGAGGAAAACGACTCGCCGTCAATGTCTGCAAACACCACGCGGGAGAGGGAGAGAGGAGAAAGAGCGATCAGGAACAAAGGGAGCGTTGAGGGTGAAGCAACAAGGCAGCTGCGTGGGCTCGTACTAAGCGTCAACTGGGGTTGGTCGTTGGTGGCTGTCGGGTTTCGAAGGGCCGAGAGCTCGGCGGACGTCAGGGCGTGGTCGTAAATCTTGACCTCGTCGATGGTGCCGGGCCACGAGTTGCCGAACACGAGGTCGGTCGAAGTGGTCTCGGTGAAGACACCAGTGGAGGACGCGCACTGTTGTCGTGGCGGAACGAGCACACCCATGAACGGTGAGACGAATCATTATGACGCTAACGACGACGACGAGCCAGGAAAGGCGTGGCACCTTCGCGGCGCCGTTGATGTACACACAGAGGGCAGAGGAGTCGTAGACGGCCGCGATGTGGTAGCTGTTGCCCGAGCTGAATGGGCTGTCGATGGAGACCGTGACCGAGCGTTGCGCGTTGAACGTGTACGTGGCAGTGAACTGGAGTCCCACATCGACATCGTGAGACAGAGCTCTGCGCGTGAGGCCGGATGGTTAGAGCTGCGTACCGTCCTCGTGCAAAGTACGAGAAGGCAGGAGACATCGTAACCGATGTCGATCATGCCCGACTTACTGACCAGCGAATAGCTGCCGGCGCTGGTGCTCGAGATGGTGGTCCACAGGCTGATGGACAGCTGCGACGAGTCCATGCCCTGGAATATCTTCACCGTCCTCGCGTCTGCCCGGGACACGGCACACACGTGCGTGCAATCAGCCAAGCCAGTCGTGAGGGCCCGAAGAAGAAGAAGAAGAACAAGAAGGGCGTGGGCATAGAGTAGAGTAGAGAGCTGCGTACTGAAGGTGCCGCTGCTGGGCAGGCAATCGCCAAACTTGCAGCTGGTCGCGGTGGAGCTCGACATCGAACCCACTGCCCCGGATGAAATCGATTAGGTCACCACCACCACGGCCAAGATTGATGGATGAAGGGAGAACTTCGACGCCGAGGGAGACGTACGGGGTACCACATTGGGGCAATACCCGCTGAGGCCGCCCAGCTGGCCGCCTGCACCAATCACCAACGGGCCGTCAATCAAAAGCTATTGATCGTGATCTTGTGCGCCTTCACCAAAGGCCAAAAATAAAACGTTGTCGCGGGACAACTGAGCGAAAGCGAATACGAGGGGGAGGGGGGGAGGGGGGGGACGTACCGTCGAAGCTGTAGTAGGCGGAGAGAGTGGCGCGGGAGGGAGAAGGGAAGAAAGCGAGAACGACGCAGGAGCAGAGGAGAAGGAGGAGGAGCAGAGTGCGCGAGCTGGCCATTCTTGCCGCCAAGGTGCGAAGATGGCGGAGCGTTTTTTTTTTGTTTAGTTTAGTTGAAGCGAAAGCAGGAGATGAAGAAGGGAGGAGAGCCTGGCCGTGGCTGCAGCTTCCTGTTTCCTGTTGCCAACACCGAATGCCGGGCCCACCTAGACCACACGACGCAATGGGGGTTCCTTCCAGTTTGCTGTCGTGTACTCCGGTCATCAGCTGAATAAAATTTTCCAGCAACCGCACGCCATTGGGCGGTGCTTACGTAACGGGGTGTGACACAACAATTAAGTTCGCACGTGGCGCCGCCTTGACAGCTGTGATGAAATGCAATGACTGATTGGCTCCACTGTACGGTGCGCTCACAACACCACCGTGCCGCGTGTGGCGGCAAGACGCAGCAATGGGAGAAGGAGAACACCGGTGCGTGAAGCACACCGGCGTTGTTGGGATTGTTGGTTCCGTTGAGCTTGCCCGGAGGGTGATGATGAGGTCAAATATTGTACATGCGCCTCGTGTTCTCCCTGTTACGCTTTGGGTTCAGCGGCGCACATTAATGCCCGCGCGCGGGAAGAAGACGGCGAGACGCACCTGATGGCAGCGTAGATCTCCTCGAGCGGCAGGTTCTTGAGCTGAGCGATCTGCGCCGCGATGAACGGCACCAGGCCCGGATGGCAAGCGCTGCTCTTGCCTCCGCCGGCGTTCTTGGGCGCCATGTACGGTCCGTCCGTTTCCTGTGCCGCCCCTGGATGGATCAGGCAGAGGCCAGCGGCCCGTGATGAATCGCGAAGGGCGCGTACCAAGAGGATCCGATCGAGTGGGATAACTCGCACGGCCTCACGAAGCCGCTCCGTGTCCGGAAAGGTGAGAAGGCCCGTAAACCCAAAGTAAGCGTTGGGGAACTCCTCCATGATCCTGATGGCGGTGGGGGCAGTGAGCGAAGAACAGCACACAACGGGAAAGAGGGAGCAGCAGGGCAGAGGCTCACCTTTTGGCCTGCCTCGGCGTGTCGGTGAAGCAGTGAATCTATGGGAAGAGACAGCACAAAATAAGCGCGAGTTGATGGGAGAGGGCCAGAACAGAAGAACGGACAAAAACGTACGTGTACATGCCACTCCTTGGGCATGTTTTCCTTGAGGAGGGCGATGGTGTCGTCTTCCGCCTTCCTGCTGTGCACCACCAGCGGCTTGCCCACCTCCACAGCCTTCACTATCTGCTGGGCAAACACACGCCGCTGCACGTCTGGCGGTGAATTGTTCTTTGCGTAGTCCAGTCCGCACTCCCCCCACGCCACTGCGGAGGTTTGTAAACGTGGGTTAGTGGCGGTGCTCCCCCAATGGTGCGCACGACAGGGTGGGCAATCGCTCACCTGCTTTAGGATGCTGGAGGCAGGCCACTATCTTCTCCTCGGCAGCGGCGTTGTAGTACTTGGCGTTGTGTGGGTGCATGCCGAATATGCCATAGACCTCCTCATGCTCGAGCAGACCCTCCCTGCACAAACAGCAATGCGGGCATCAGCACGCCTGCCTGGCTCACACGCACACGCAATGCTGCTCTCGGCCCATTTGCCATCACACGAACCAGGTGCTGAAGGTTGGCGAGAAGGCCGCGGGATCGCTGAAGACGCACACGCAGCCGCCGTAGTTGACCGGCAGCCCCGCCCGAGCCTGATAGCCGCCGTTGCGCGCGCACCTTGTCAGTCACACAGCCCACACACGGGGATGGGAAGGGTGGGTTGCCGTGGAGAAGGTACCTTGTAGTCGGCGTAGGACCGGAAGCGCAGTCGTTCCAAGATCTCGTCCATGTGGCAGTGGCTGTCTATGTACATCGGCATGGGCTGCCCTGAAGCAGTCCGCGCTGCTGGGGCCGCCGCTGCAGAATCGAATGCTCGAGCACCAGGCACGTGACCGTGTGGCCCACGCCCTTGATCGAAGCCTCCCCGATGCGGGGTACTGTAGTAACCCCTACCTCCTCCTCCTCTTCCGCCTCTTCCATCGCCTCGCCCTCTGCTGGCACCCCGTCCCCCTTCGCCTCGGCCTCCTCCTCGGCCACCTCCTCCTCGACCGCCCCTTTGTCGTTGTTGCTGGCCAGGTTGCTGGCCGCCTTCCAGTTCCGCGTTCACGTGAGCCTCAATCGCGTCAGCAGGAAATGTGCGGCTGCACAGAGGACACACCGCCTGTGCGTCATCCATCTGATCTGATCCACTTTTATTTCACTTCATTTCATTTTTATTTATTTTTCTATTTCCTTCCGTGCCTGCGGCGACGCGTTTCACGATTCAATCGACTGCCAGAGAAGAGCTGCACGGAAGCAAAGCAATCGAAAATGGACGGGAGCGGGGGCAATAATGCAACAAAGAAGGGAACAATCTCCCTTTCTGACTTCAAGAAGCTCAAACTCCCGGGGCCTGCAAGGAAGGGCGACAGCGGGCGCTGGTCGACACCCGCCCCCCAATCCAGCTCCTTCTACAACCCAGCCATCTCGACTTCCTCTTCCAACTCTATCTCCCCTTCCGATTCAGACTCTGAAGATGGAATGGGCGCCCCCTCTGAATCGGTTGATCAATTGCGGGCCAAATACGAAAAGCTCATAGAGCAGGGCAGACGCGGGGGCAAGGGCCAAAGCCGAATCGATCGCAACCTCTACCTGCTCCGACGTTTGGTCTTGGTCGAGGGTATCCCACCAGACGAGAGAGACGCGGCGGCGGCTGGAGGAGCGAGCCTAGACGTGGGACCCGGATCGGCGATGACAGATTGCAGCCTGCGAGCGCAGGTGTGGAAGATCCTGCTGCGGGTGCCGACGGTCGACGTCGACCAGTACGCGGCGTTGGTGGGGAAGGGAGCCTTCAAGGGGCGCGACTCAGAGGAGTACAAGCAGATCCGCAAGGACGTCGGTCGCACGGGCTTCCGCAAGAACCCGGCCTTCACGAAGCGAGTGCCCGACGCCAAGCTCTCTCGCGTTCTCAACGCCCTCCTGCACAGTTGTGGTACACATAGCTCCTTGCTCGTCTTGGTTGATCCCCTGCGTTGGTGCACCTGCAAACGGCCGTCGTCGTCGTCGTCGTGTTACGTACGGTGTGCAGAGAGCGAAGGCATCGGTTATGTACAGGGCCTGAACATAGTGGCCAGCGTGTTTCTCTACGTGATGCCCGAGATCGATGCCTTCTTCACGCTGCGCCAGTTCATCACACACCACTGCCCGCTCTACTACAAGAAGACACAGAAAGGCGTACGCCTCTCACATGGCCTGGCCCAACCCTGTAGTTTTTAGCTTGGCGCCCGACTCGCCACAGCAAGCCGGGATTGACTCAGGCCTTGGTCATGTGCGCTGTGCAGGAGAAGAAGGAACCACCAAAAGAGGGCGAGGATAACCACAGCCGTTCGTGGGCGGTTGACGCGGCCCTCTACCTGCTCGACCAGTGCCTCCAGGTCGTCGACCCTGGTCTGCATCACCACCTCAAACACTTCACCACTCACCTCTACCTCTACACCCAATGTACGTAAAACACCCACGCACCCCAAGACAGGCGATGTAGTGTCTGATGGTGACTACATCCTCATTCTTCTGCTGGCTACAGACATCTACTCTTTCAACGCCATCGTGCCATTGGAATCGGGCACGTCTCTCGACGAAGTGGTGAAGCTGTGGGACTTCATGTTCGCATTCGGCGCGCACCTCAACATCCTCTTCACCGTCGCACGGGTGATCAAGGCCAGGTACGCGCTTTCCACCTTGCCACTTCATCGACGCGTGCGTTTGCTCATGACTCACGGCTGGTCGTGGTCGTGGTGCCGGTGGCAGAGAAGAGATCTTGCACAAGAAGGACAAGAACATCAACGTGCCTCAGCTGATCGGCAACTTCGACGCCGACATCATCATCGACCTCACGGTGCACTTTGTGCGACTCATCCCACTCGAACTGTATCAAAAGCTTGTCCTCCACACCACCGAAGAGCTCGACTTCTCCTCCTAAACCACAAATACACACGCCCACCCTCCTCTTCCTCTCTTCACGTCGTCGCCTTGTTCCAAAAGTTGTACTGTTTCGAGGAAAAAAAGAAAAACAATTTGTTCGAAATCAAACGAAGAAACACAACAAATTGAAGAGGGGATGGAGGCCATGATGGCCCCGCGCTATGAGGCGAGGCTCGTCCCGACGTCGGTGGCGAACCTGCGCGTCAAATTCCCCACGAAGCCGCCCGAAGGTACCTTGCCTTGCACCGGCGCATGGTTCGAACGAAGTCGGGTTCCTTACCCCCCCCCAATCCTCTTCTCTTCTCTTTCCTTCTTCTCTTCTCCTATGTTGTTGTGCAGCCCACGCCCATTTGCCGCAGGACCTGCCCACGGTGTCTCTCAAACACGGGTACAAGGGGTGGTGCACACTTCGGCCTGTTTTGCGGCTGTGCGTACTGACGGCTGTGACGACGGCAGAGTGACAGACCTGGGGCGGGGTCGGCTCACCCAGTTGCTAGACCCCCGTCTGAGTCGCAAGCAGCTCACCCTCGAGTGGGACGAGCACTCTGGCCGCGCCTCCGTGCACGTGGTACGTCGCACACCACACCACACTCAGCTCAGCTCAGCTCACCAAGCAAGCAAGCATGCTAGCAGCGTGCGAAAGTCTGACCCACAGTCGCCCTTGCTCTCTCTCTCTCTCTCTCTCCACTTAGCATGGCATGAACCCGTCGTATGTCCATGCCCAGGGGCAGCAGGAGGGGGTGGCGGTGAGCAAGGAGACGGGGAAGGTGGAGGTCGGGGACGGGGTGGTCATATCCCTGCTGCCGGGACTATACGGCTACACGCTGCGCATCACCGATCGAGAGGCCAGCAACGCACCACCCGCCAACGTACACACCACACACACACACACACGCACACACACACACACACCACGCACGCGGGGATTGTTGCTGAAGTTGAAACTTTAGGCGGATCATGTGGATTCACACAAGCGTAAGCTGGAAGGCGACCACTACAAGGACGGGCAGCGTCCGGCGCCTACGGGGACGACACACGCTGTCGCGGCAGAAGGGGATGCGGCGGCCGAGGCGGAGGGAGTGAGAGGCGCCAAGCGGCAGCGAACCGAAGTCGAGGAGCCGGAGAACAACAACAAGCAGGACGCCGACACCGTCCTCATATCGTCCATCAGCGACCAGTACAAGGAGGGCGTACGTGGTTCTCTATCGTTTTCTGCTGGAAGTGGCGGCGGCGGCCAGCACGATGATGATTGAGTTAACCACATCACCGTTCTCCCCGCGCAGTTGCGGGCTGTGAAGGAGGTGTTGCCCGAGAAGTCCGTGAAGGAGATAATCGTCGCCCTCGCCAAGTGCCAGAAAAACGTGGAGCAGGCGATCGATCTCCTACTCTCGGAACCGCCCCCCGCGGCATCTGCGGACCACCTCCAGCACCCGTCATCGTCATCGCCCTCGTCGTCGGGCGCCGCCTCCCCCTTCTCCAAGGCCCTCCCGCCCACCGCCCCGGTCACGCCAGTCAAACCGGCAGCGGCCGCCACCAGCCCCTTCCGGATTCCCGACGGTGCGCTGACCTGAGCATCGCCTCAGGGAGTCTTGGACCTCGGCCTGACCTAAACACAACTGGTCGATGGGCAGGTCCAGGAGCGAGCCCGGCCAAGACCGCGACGGAGGTGGACGAGGGCATCGCGTCGGAACTGCAAAAGGCGCTCGACACCGCCGCGGAACAGGAGGCCAAGGCCCGAAGGTTCGGACTTGCTCATTCGCCAAACCGCGAGCAGGCTGCACTGCATTTTACAATTAATTGTTTGTGTGGTGTGTGCGCACCAAACAGGGCCGAAGAGGAGGCCCAGTCACAGATGGAGATCATCAAGATGTTGATGCAGGAGAAGGAGTCCATGGAAATGAAGAGGTAAATGGCCGCCGGCGTGCGCGTCTGCTAAGGCCGTGTCTCACATTCCTCGCTCCCTGACTCAGCAAGGAGCTGGCCAATGTCCGCATGGAGCTGGACAAGCTGTATCTG
>CDFC01045481.1:0-10323 GCA_000826385.1 Acanthamoeba rhysodes | reverse complement strand
GGTACCAATGGCCGGCGGGAGGGCGGTGAGCTTGTTGTCGTAGAGATTGAGGATCTTCAAGTTGGTGAGAAGGCCGATTTTGTCGGGAAGGGTGGTCATCTCCAGCCGGTTGAGATCGCACAGCTCCATAGTCTTACACACTTCAGCCCCCTCGGTGAGGTTGGCAAGGTCCTCGAGGGTGAGCTTCGTTTGCGAGGGCGCAGGCATGCGAGCGGATCCCTTCCTCTTGTCGCTCTTCTCGAGCTTTTGTCTGTTCTTCTTCTCCATCTTCTCCTTCTTCTTGCGCTCCTGTTCCTCCTTCTTCTGCTTCTTCTTCCGTTCCTTCTCCTGCTTCTTCAGTTCCTTGACCGAGGGGGCTGCAGCTGCAGGCGTCGCCTTGGGCGCAGTGGCCTCTGTGGTAGCCGCCGCCGCCGCTGGGGATGGGGTTGATGTAGCGATGGGGGTGGAAGCGGCAGTTGGCTTCCCGCCATTCTCCTTGGCCAATGCTTTCAACGGCTTGCTCTTCTCCTCTTCCTCTTTCCCTCGTCCATCCTCAGAGTCCGATTCGTCGTCTGAGACCGAGGCCTCCGAAGTCGAAGTCATTCCATCACCCCGCGACGCCTCATACTCCGCCAGTTTCCTCTTCCACTCCTTCTCCTTCTCTGCCAGCTCTTTCTTCTGTCGTTCGATTTCCTTCTTTTCCTTCAGCCATTCAGCCTCCCTCTTCTTCCATTCCTCCTCCGTCTCCGGCTTGTCGTCATTCATTGTGGCCCAAACCTACGCGCAAGGAAAGGGGACTGCTGTTAACATAGATCTGACGCAACCCCCCGCTCTTCAAAAACACGCCATTTGCCTGCTGTTGCCATTTCTACACAAATCGTGTTGCCGAGCTCGATTCCCAAAGAATCCCCTCCCCGTCCAAGCCTCTCTCAAGAGGGTACCTTTAGGAGGTAGGTTCAATCTTCGTTCGATTCGTTGCTGGGGCTGGCCGTAAGCAAAAGGGGGAAGGAGGCCCGAACAACCACGCGCAAACTCAACAACGCAGGCTGCCCCACTGAGTCCCGTGCTCGCAGGGCGTGGGGTCCGCGCAACGGCCCCAATTTCCTTATTGGTCGAACTGCGGAAATTTCGCACACCTAGGTGGCGTGGGATTGGACCCACCGAAAAGTGAAATTGCTCGAATTCCCACACTACAAAGCAAACAGGGAAAATCATGAGGAAAAAGAAAAGAAACAAAAATGCGAAGAACAACACAAGCCCTGCGCGGCCGGGCTTGGGCGAGCGTGGGGCCACTGACCACTCCGTCAAGCTCAGCGCGCCGTGCTTCGACGCTGGGCCGCTTTTCGCCAACGGTTGGGTCGCTGTCTCCCGCGATCGCTTCGTTGTGCGTGCTCACCCCCGCAGAACTTGCACACAGGAACCGCTCGCCGTGGGGGACTGGTCGGAGACGCACAAGGTGTTCGACACGCCCGAAGTGGCCCAGTTCGCCGCGCTCTCGGAGGACATCAACCCGATCCACCTGGACGCCGGTGCCGCCCTCCTCAACTTTTGCCACCAGTAGCAGCTGCACACTGGCGCTCACAACCTACCGCTGCTGCACACACAGCCTACGCCGAAAAGACTCGCTTCGGCGCTCGTATCGTGCACGGCATGCTCTCCGCCTCCCTCTTCTCGGGCATCCTCGGCAGCCAGATACCCGGTACGCGCGCCGATGCTGTCCTTCACGTCGTGCCGCTGCCGTCATCGTCCGAGACCGTCTTGTTGGTCAATGAGCACAATGATAATGATGTGACGTGCGGCAGGTGCCATCTACGTCTCGCAGAGCCTTTCGTTCAAGGCCCCGATCTACGTGGGGGAGAAGGTGACCGCCAAGGTGGAGGTCACGGCCATCCACCCCTCCAAGCCCTTCGTCACCTTCACCACCAAGTGCCTCAACACCAAAGGTCCGACAACGCCGTGCCCCTCCCCAACTCCCTCACTGACACGGTCGTGGTTCACCCACGTCTGCAGGTGGAGTGTGCATTGACGGGGAAGCGGTGGTGTACATTCCCCACCAACACAAGAACAAGAACAAGGACAAGAGCGATGACGACAAGCGAGAAGAATGAGAGGTAGCGCAGCAGTTCGAGCCAAACACACACGGGGGAGGTCAAACCGAGAATACATTCTTCTGCTGTGTGACTGGTTCGGTCCTCTAGGAGTCGTTCGTGGCCGCAACACCAGTACCACCAGCGATGATGGCCTGCACGGAAGGATTGGGCGGCGCCATGTCCCTCTTGAACGCCCTGTCGTGTACAAGACCACAATCCCACACAGAGTCAGCAAAGGCCAGCAAAAGGAGGAGGAGGAGAAAAAGACGAGGATGAAGCGAAAAGGAAAGACTAAGGAGACGCACCTGCATACGTCCCAGTAGTGTGGGACTCCCCTCTGCTTGAGGAACTTCCTCGCGTCCTTGTCGCTGGGGAAGACGTCCACTTGGAAGTTCTTGAAGGCGGACTTGAGCACGGTGCCCTCCCACACCAAGTCGCAGAAGTTCTGCTGCCGCTCGACCTTAGGCTTCTCCACCTCCTTCTCTACCTCCATGCCCTCGGCGCCCTCGACCTCCTCGGGCTTGGTGTAGTCATTCCAGTCGATCCTCCGCATCATCAGCTTCTTGTATCTTTCGATCGCCTTGGGTCCGCCCTCCACCAGCACCAGGCAACAGCCACGGTAGAGGACAGCGCAGCCCGTAAGGAAGTTCTGCTGCGCGTTGACGTCCACTTTGTACCTGTGGATGCCGCCCAACAGTTAGCTTATCCGACACGAGCGTGATCGCACGCACGCACACGCATGGGGCGGGTCGACGCACTTGTGCCTCTCGTCGCTCAGGTTGGTGACTCGGAAGAGGGCGACGTGGGTGATGAGGCTGGTGTCCTCCTTGAGCTTCTTGAGCTTCTTGAGCCGGGCCTGCTCGGGCGTGAGCTTCCTCTCCTGGTTCCTCGCGTCGTGGGCCTTGGCTCGCTCCTCCATCTCGGCTCGCACCATCTTCTCGATCTGGGTCGGGTCCTGTACGGCCTCGGTGGTGAGCACCTTCATCATGTTGGAGATCTTCATGCGGTTCTTAGGCGCCGGGTCGAGGCCGAGCAGGACGCGCTCCTGCTGCTCTCGCTGCTTCTCCGCTCGTGCCCTCCGCCGCATCTTCTTCTGCTCCGCCTTGGTGAGCTTGAGCGGCATCGGCCCAGGCGGGGGCTTCTCAGTGGGCGGCGCCAGCGCGACGGGATGCTCCACGAGATGCGTGATGCGCCGCTCATTGATGTTGCTGCTCACGGCCGCTTCGTCATAACCATCCACGGCCTTCTCCTTCCCCTTTCCCTCTTCATCTGCCACCGCCATATCGTCCTCCTCCTCACCCTCGGCCTTCTTCTTCTTTTTCAGCTCCTCGTCGGCCGACGTCGATTCGTTGCCGTAGCGCTCCTTGTGGAGCAGCAGCGGCGCGTCCCACCACTCGACGTCGGGCACGGGCTCGTCCTCGTTGTGGATGATCTCCTCCGCCTCCTTGCGCAGCGGCATCAGCGACTTGTCCCGCGGCATGTCGCTGTCTGCGCCCTCGTCGGCCGCGCCCATCGAGCTCTCGAGTAGCTCCTTGGCCAGCTTCGTGCGCATGCGCTGCGCCTTCCGGACGTAGGTGCCGGCCTCGACAAAGTTGAACGCGCGACGCGGGCGGGTGACCTTGGGCGCACGCATGCGCGGGTCAAAGTAGGGGTTCTTGGACGGGTCGGTCTCGACAACGGGCGACTCGAGCTTGAACAGCTCCTCGCGCTGCACTCGCTTGTTGATGGCCAGCGTGGCCACCACGGGCGCGCGGCCGGACGAGATGACGCGGCCCTGGTCGTCGATCTCCCGACCCTCGGCATCGAGACGAAGAGGGCGCGGGCCAGGGCCACCAGAGCTGGCGATCGGGAGGGACGTCGCGGTCGGGGTCACCAACGCTCCGGGAGGGAGGCGACCTTGGAGTGCGGCCAATTTGGCGTTGATTTTGCTCTGGATCTCGGCCATGACCCTCATCTTCTCGTCCTGTGCTGAAGCGCCGCCAGCAGGGGCGGGCGCTCGCGCGGGCTGCTGGCCGACGGGTGCTGCGGGCGTGGCGTGAGCCTCCTTCTGCTCCTGGGCCTTCTTCTGCACCTCCACCTTGAGCTTCTCCTTCATCGCGCGTAGGGCATCGAGATTCAGGCCCGGAAGGATTGAGGCCTTGGGCTTTGCCACATCAGGCGCAGCAGCGGGGACAGTGGGCTGCGGGGCTGGTTGGGGAGGGGCGTTCTCAATTTTCGATCCGTTTTCTACATCGACCTTCTTCCCTTGATGATCGCTGCCCCTGTCCGTTTTGTGTCGCTTCTCCTCCTTCCTTCTGCTGTCCCGATCTCGGCTCCTTTCTCTGCTGCCCCTGTGCTTTCGATCCTTCCTGTCCCTGTCCCCATCACGATCTTTCTCATCCCTCCTCGAGGAGCGGTGTCTATCCTTGTCCGATGATCTGCTACTGCTGTGTTTGCTCTCTTCATCACGCTTCCTCTTCGAAGACGAAGAATGGTGGTCGCTCCTCGAGCTCGACATGATGGGCAGCCAATGCAAATCAACAATTCACACCGCGACCTTGGCTCCCGAAAACTTTTCTTTTCCTTTTCCTGGCCATTTTCTTCCCATCATCCCCGAGAACACCAACACGAACCTCCCTCCACATGGCGGCGAGCGTTGTGCTCTTGGGCGACCCGCGGCTTCGCGTGGTCAGCGCTGCCGTGCCCGACGTCGCCGAGCCCCAGTTCGTCTCCGAACGGCGCACACTCGAGGCCACCCTCCAAAAGGTACCTTACTTTACCGCCGGCAGCCGCCAACTGTCAATGTCGACACCAAGCACGAAGGCCGCGTGCTGTTGAGCCCATTGGGCCGGCGGCCCGGTCTCATTGGCGACTTCTTCCTCTCGCTTGCCCGCTGTGGGGAACAGTTTCGCCGGGACAATGGGTTTGGGCGGGCCATCTCGGCGCCTCAGATCGGAGTCAACAAGCGGCTGATCGCACTCGACCTGGGGGACGAGGGTGGTGGGGCGTTCTGCATGGTCAATCCACTCATCACCCACCGGTCGGACGAAACCTTTACCATGTGCGTACCTCTTCTCTTTCTCATCACCATCGTCGCCGTCGCGTCAGTTTACTACTGTGATCTCCTGCATTCCTCCTCTGACCGCGGTCACGGTCCAACAAGGTGGGACGATTGCATGAGCTTCCCCTGGCTTTTGGTCAAGGTGCGCCGCCACACGAGCATATCCGTCGAATACCAGGACGAAGAGGGCAACACCAAGCGGTGGGAAAACATCAACCAGGCCGTATCTGGTACCCATTGATTCAAGCAGCCATGGCTGACACCATCATCTCACGCACCTGTTTCCACGGCCCAGAGTTGTTGCAGCACGAGATCGATCACCTTGACGGTACCTGCCACCTGCCCACCCTCACACTCAACCACCACGGCGCTCGTGAAGAACTCAGCCACGCGCTGTTTGCCCGCGCACTAGGCGTGCTGGCCGTTGATCGAGCCGAGACCAACAGGGACCTCATCAGCCGCGCGGTCTACGACTCCATGCGCGACCACTTCGACCGGCAGGTGGACTACCACATCACTCCCACCATCTGACCTCCCCGCCTGCTCCCCACCTTTCCGTGCTTCGTTTTCAACTCAGTCGCCCACGCACCCCAACCGTTCCGACCACCCTGTGGCGTCCCATAATTTTTTCAACGTTCTTATTATAATTCTTATAATTATTTTATTTTCGCTTTATTCCTGTCCCCTTCTGAGAAGGAAGCACACAAAGACCAAAGGAAGAGAGAGAAGACTTGTTCTCTCTCTAGCTTGCTACCAACCCCACCAACCTGCACGGCAACCACCTACACCAGCGGCACACAGACAAGATGAGCTCACTCCACGAAAAAGTGCTGGCGAGATGGTCCAAGAGCAAGGTGTCCTTTGACTACAAACGTGCCCTGGCATTGGTGAACCAAGACCCTGGTACCCACTTGTTTCATTCCTCTTTCCCCCCCCCCACCATGTCTCACAGGTAGTTGGCACTTTTCTTTTTTCTTTCTCTGTTCTGCAGCCTCCATGAGCGCCAAGGACATGCTCGACTGGGCAACCAGCCACCCCTTCCTGAAGGTAAGGGGCACCACGTCTTTTATTTTTTTAAAATATGATTAATGATTTAATGATTAATTTATTTATTCATTTTGTGAAGCTGCGGCGCACGCTGGTCCCCGGCGGCATCCTCCCCTGCGAGGCCCACATCATCGGTACGCATGCGGCGCGCACGGCCCGCTCACAGTGCTCACCGCCACTTACCACTTGCAGCACGCCCGACGACACACAGATATCTCCATCAGGCCGCCCAAGAGGAGGGGCCGAGGCCCGCGCATCCTCGACGACGACGTCTACGACGCCTTCCCTCCGCTACGGTATCCATCGCAGCTCATGACACGCGGTGTGCGTGTGTGCTTGCGCGCGGTGTGCGGTGCGCAGAGCGTGTCGTGTGGCTGACACTGGCTCGATCGAAAAATGCAGGAAGTACGTGGCTCGAGGCCTTTGCGTGCTGGAGACCAAGGATGGGGCTCGCGGCGAGTGCCAGTACCAGATCGTGGTCTCGGCCATGAAGAAGTTTACCGGCGGACCCGGCGACGATGACGACCTGGCCGAGGTACCGCCACCCTTCTGCCCTTCTGACGAGATTCTCCTTTCTTGACACGACACACACTACCGCACACGCACACAACCCACAGTTCTCCGATGAGGACGACGGTGCCGATACGAACACGCTGCGGGCGCGCTGGCAGCACTACTTCACAGAGAGCAGCGACCACGCGGTGCGGCTGATCGACTCGTCGAAGGAGAACGGCGACTCGGCGCACCTGGGCGTGGCGCGGGTCGGCGGCGCCATCTTCCCCGTGCTCGGGAGCAAGCTGGTCCACATCATCGTCGGCACCGCCGATCACGTAGAGCTCTACCCCGAGGCCGAGTTCCGCCACGCCAAAGGGTACCGCATCCACCACCTCTGCATGCAGTCATTCAGCCGCGACTAACTCTCTGCGTGTTGTGTGTGTCGTGTGTCATGTGCGCAGATTGGCGCGTGCGTTCTTCGAGACGCAGATCTTTGGGCGGGTGGGCGAGGCCAAGTTCCAGGAATTCCTGGAGACGATGAGCGCCAAGCACTACACGGCCACGTTCGAGTACCTGGACGTCAGCCACCAGCACGTGGAGCTCTTCGCCTTCCCGCGCTCCACGTTCCGCTTCATCGCCTTCACCTCGACCAGTGACGTGTCCCTCCTCTGCTGCGACATCGAAGCCGGTACGTACTCTAACTATATTATTAAATAAAATGCAGATTTATAGAAATAGAATTGATAATTGATTGATGTGGTTGTGCAGGTGTGGAGATGGCGGCGGAGGCCGGGTTCGAAACGATGAAGATCACCGCGCACGATGCCAAGGACCAGGACGCCCTCTTCCGGTCCATCCGCCAGACCCACGGCACCGAGGGCAGCGTCGTCTACTACCTCAACGCCGACAACAAGGTGCGCAATACCACACACACACACACACACACACACACACACACACACACACACCATACACACACCACCGCACGCACGCACACACAACCGCACGCACACGCACCAAAGCGCACACAGCTTGCTAACCACCTGGTGTCCGCAGGTTATCGGGATGGTGAAGAAGAAGAGCGTGTGGTACATCCTGGTCCGAGCCTTCCGCGAGAAGATGAAGGGCCTCCGCAGCCGCGTGGTGCGCGCGGTGGAGAGCAATCACCTGGACGGGCTGGAGAAGGCGACGTCCGATGTGAAGCGCTCGGTGCGCAAGATGCTGCGGCAGAAGCAGGAGTGGCTGGGCTTTTCTGAACGCGTGAAGGCCGCCTGGGAGGAGCTCGGCATGCGCCTCTGTGACTGGCTCGTCACACAACTTCGCCAGTACGCACTCCTTTCCCCACCTGTGTGTATGTGTGTGCGCGCCCTGGCTGACCGCTCGTATCGCGCTCCGCAGGAAAAAGCAGGAGCCGAGCGAGGTGGGAGACATGTGGCCGCTGGTGTGGAACCGCTTCTTGCGCGAGTGCAAGCAGTCCGACGTAATCAGCCTCGACGACGAGGCTCTCTAGAATTTGTATCTACGAACAATCATCACAATCGCAGCAATGACGACGATGGTCGGCTTTTGTCGTGGTCGGCGGTGCTCTCACGAGGTGTGAGGGCCGATGAAGCCCAGGAGCCACCACACGACGGGAAAGAGGAGGAGAGCCACGGAGGCGTAGAGCATGACCGGCGACAGGTGGTGGCGGGCGATGTGGCCCTTCTCCAGGTTGTACCGCACTGTCTGGCGGATGGCCTTCTCCAGACCGTACGCAGGCTCGAACCCGAGCCGCTTGCGCGCCTTCGCGTTCGAGTACGTCCTGTTCTCCGCCATGCGCGTCACTGTGTGTCGTTGGTCGTGTCGTGTCGTGTCGTGTCGTGTCGTGTCGTGTCGTGTCGTGTCGTGTCGTGTTGCGTGTTGTGTCGTGTCGTGTCAATCATAAGGTGACGCGCTAGCTCTACTCAAGGTGTATGCGCACCGGTTGAGACTTGGTACATGAAGGTCCGCTGCTTGCCCCGGTTCATGATGGGCGCCAGGAGGGCGGTGGCGAGCTTGACCACGGGGAAGGGCAGGTGGAGGAAGGGCTTTGCCCGGCCCAGCTCCTCGCTGATGACCTCGATCCAGCGCTGGTACGTGAGGCCCTCGTCCGGGCACAGAATGAACGTGTCGTCCCTGCACTCCTTCCGCCTCTCGATCGCCTTCACAATGCCCTGCACCACGTCTGTACACCGCATGCCCTTGTCATTGAATGCAGACAGCACACGACGCCCACCGCACACGCACGACCGCACGCGCACGACCGCACGAGCACGCTGGCCGAAATCGAGTACCGTCGACGTGGGTGTACATGAGCTGGGCTTGGCCGCTGCCGGGGATGAAGCACAGGAGGCCCGAGTTGATCATTTCCATGAGCTCGTAGATGGTGAAGAAGTCGCCCGGCCCCAACACTCCTGCGCCGCAACCAGGGGTGAGTTCGTGTGTGTGTGTGTGTGTGTGTTGTGTGAGTGCACCGGTAGGTCGGAGGATGACGTGGTCCACTCCGAGACGCCTCGACTCTTCGCGCACCACCTTCTCCGCTTCGACCTTGCTCCGCCCGTACTCGTACACCGGCCGCAGCTCCGTTTGCTCGTCGCCCGGCGGCTTCGCCACCCCGCCCAGCGCTGTGCACGGGCAGATTAATAAAAACAATTATCTCATAAATAAATAAATAAAATAAAAATAAATAAATAAATAAAAGGGTCAGGGCCGCACTCTCTGTGCTGGAAATGTAGATGAAGGTGCCCCCGCGACCCTGCCGGGCCTCGGCGAACGCAGTCAGCAGGTTCCTGGTCCCCTCGACGTTGGTCTGGTACAGCGCGGCCACCTTGTGACCACCGCCGTCGGCGGCGATGATGTCAGCGACCTTGGCCAAGGTGGGTGGGTTGTGTGTTGTTGCAATTGCATCACAGAACAGGCCGCGTACGTCCTGGGGGTAGAAGTCCATCACGGCGGCGAGGTGCACCACGACGTCCACCCCCCGCACGGCCTCGGCCAGCGCCGCGGGGCTGTCGAGCGCTGCCCTGCGCACTTCAACCGCTGGCAGCCCAGCGGACCACCAAAGAACCGACGACGGTTCAGCAAGCATTGGGGGAGGGAGGGGGGTGATGTGGTTCGGGGGGGGAGGGCGGTACCGGGAGGAAGGTGGGCGCAGTTGCTGGAGGCACGCACGAGGCCCACCACGGCGCGGACCTGGCCGTTGAGCTGCACGAGTCGTTGGAGGAGGTGCGACCCGATGAAGCCCGTGCCGCCCGTCACCAACACCACCAACCCCTCCCCCTCCCCCTGGCCACCGTCGTCTCTCACTGCGGCCATCATTTTAATCAAAATAAAATAATAATAAAATAAACTACTAAAAAGCTAAATAAAAATGATTTTAATAGTTTAATAATGAAATGGTAATTAATTCGTTGGCCGCGTACAATTCCCTTCGGTGGAAGGGAAGGAAGAGCGAAGTGCTGGAGGGTTAGAGGGTGGCGAAGTAGTCATCGAGGATGTCCAGCATTGCGGTGAACGAGGGCCGCTGGCTGGCTCGCTCCTGCCAGCAGTCTCGCATGAGCTTGGCCACCACCTTTGTCGTCAACACCCAACCGACACAACGGGGCTTAGTTCACCACAGAGGCACAGAAATGGTGTCCGGGGGCGGGGGCGGGG
>CDFC01045404.1:0-10947 GCA_000826385.1 Acanthamoeba rhysodes | reverse complement strand
CCCCCTCTTTTATTTTCTACCCGCTGTGGGCTCTTCATTTGTTGTTTGATTTGTGGGGCTTCGCGCGTAGTACGTGAGCTCACCCTATTTGGAAATTTATTCGTTTTCTTATTTAATTTCACACCAACCCATTGGCTGGGAGAGAAGGTGAGGTGGATGATTTTTCTGACGCGTTTGGTTGTGTTCGTTTCTAGGCTCGGAACCGAAGCACGCGCTGCCTGCCGTACTGCCTCGGCCGACTGCTGCGGCTGCCACAACCACGCCGGGCACCACCTCGCCTAACGATTCTGCGATCGGGCACCACTCGCCGCCACCGAGCGCTGCAGCTCCATCCGAGATCCCTCGTCTCCCTCCACCCTCTTCTCTTCTTCGACTCGGCCAGCAGCCCGACTTCCCCTCCACCCTCTCTTCGACCGCTCTTCCGCCGCTTCCTCCTCTTTCCGCCGCTCCCGCCGCTCCCTTCCTCTACCCCTCTTTCATCATCTCCCTCTTCCAGAACGCTGCCGGCATCACTCCACTCGGAACCTCCACCTCTCCACCGCAGCCACAGCAGGTGCAGCAGGCCTTGGCCGCCTCGCTTCCCCGAACGAACGCCGCTCCCACAGCAGCAGCAGCGCCAATACCAACCACCACCACTCAGACTGCGTCACAGCCGCAATCCACCACGCCATCCACGACCCCGCCATCCACGTCCTCCTCAGCGTCAGCGTCAGCGGCGGCGGCTGCGCATCCCAACGGTGGGTTCACGGAGGCCAACCTGATGCACATCCTCGACTCGATCAAGGAGATCCGAGAAACGAACGAACAGCTGAGGAAGGAGATGACGGAGATCAAGAGCGAGAACGCCCTCCTGAAGCGGGAGAAGGAGGAGCTGCGCGCCAAGCTGCAGGAGCACTTGGCGCTCAAGCACTGACGCGCGTCGAACTCGCTACTGTTACACATAATGCACACACACCATTCACATCCACATTCACACACACACACACCCTTCTCGCCCAACTCCACACGTGTTGGCTTCACCAAGCTCCTCCCCTTCTTCTTCAGCGTACGTACTTGCTTGAGCGCAGTCGGTGATGAAGAAGCCGCGGAAGTGCCAACGCTCAGGCCCTGGGTGGTGATCTGGAAGAAGAAAGGAAAGGGCCCGAAAAGGCCCGGCCTAGGCATGCACGGTCGTCACGCGACCATCACCCACCCGTCATCGCCTTGAGTACCGACCCTAATCGAGGGCTGTCTCGTCTTCTTCAGAGCAAGCGAGAGAGCGAGAGATGTCGGGGGAGGTGGGCACCCACGCGGCGGCCATGGAATCGACCATGTCGTTGGAGTTGGGCGGCTTCTCGCCTCCTGCTCTCGCCTGCTTTGCCTGCCGCGAATCCCACACCGCCTGCAGCAAGTACGCCACCGTCACCACCCTGCATTTGATTGATGAATCACATGTTTTTCTCCTCTGTTGCTACTTCTGCTTCATTCTCCATTCAAGCGTCTTGCGTCTCATCTCTTTTGTTGATCTTTGAAATGGGGGGAAGGGAGAGGCCGTGCAAGCGATGCGCATCGCTCGGGAAGGCCTGCTTCGACCCCGAGAAGAAGAAGCGAGGGCGGCCAAAGAAGATCGAACAACAACTCAGACAGCACCAGCAGCTGAGGGAGCACCCTGGCGCCCCGCCTCCTCCACCCCGCAAGAAGACCCGAACCAGCGGCGGCGGCACAGAGCTTCTTCTGCCCCCGCTGCTGCCCATCCAGCCTGGCGGCGACGGGCTCCTCGCCGGCGTGGCCACGACCACCTCCACGTCGTCGTCGCCGACGCCGCTCCTCCCGCACTTCTTCGGCAGCGTTGGCAGTGGCTGGCAGCCGACAGCTGCCGCAGGCCCGGGCGTCGAGGCCCGGCCCAGGCACGCGACGGCCGCTCCGCCGGCGCCCGAGTGGCGACACGCCGGCGATCGTCGAGTCGTCGCCGACGTGCTGGTGGCCGACACCACGCGCACCGGCCGACACCACCGGCCGACCGCGGCGAGGAGGGACACCGGCGGTGACATGACTGAGGGCCTGTCGGGGAACCTGCTGTGCCTGCTGGTGGACCATATGAAGGAGCTGAAGAGGGAGGTGCGTGAGACCACGCGACGACAGGACGGCATCGAGGACCTGCTGCGCGACCTCACGTCCAAGGTCGACGCCATCCCGTCGCTGATCGCCACCGCCGTCGCGGCGCAGTCGACTTCCGCCTCTTCTTCCTCTTCCTCCTCTTCCTCTTCACCTTCATTTTCGTCGCCACTCGAGGACTACGGCGCGGCGCTGCTCTCGCCGTCAGTGCCGGTGCTGGACTGCACGGATGCGGCGCGCCACGCGCTACAGCTCAACGATGGCGGCTACGCGCCGGCGTCGTTCAGGCTGCTGCCGGGCCTGGCCGTGGTGCCCCCGCGACAGCAGATCGCCGCGCTCTTCCCCTTCCTCGACGAGTACAACCTGGGCACCTGCAAGCAGCCCTTCGTTTGCGACAACCCAGGGTGCATGCGCATGTCGTGTGTCGTGTGTCGTGTGTCGCGCGTGTCGTGTGTGCATTGTTTGGCTAAACAGTGGCTTTCTGCAGCAAGCCCGTCGTGGTCCTGCGCTGCATACCCCAGACCTCGCCGGGCGAAGAGGGCACCGCGCCTATCATCGTCTACATCAACGACCCCTTCTGCTCGCAGATGGGCTTCACCAGGGTACCCGCCCGCGCGCTCTATTATGTAGGTGCGGTGGTGCTTGGTCTCGGTCTTGTTGACAGCGTGCACCACCCGCGTACGCGCAGGACGAGCTGGTGGGTTCGCCCATCACCAAGCTGGCCATGGCGGACTTCACCTTCTTAGACGAAGTAGGGAAGCGCTTTCTCTCACCGTACGCATCGCTTAATCCCCCCCCTCGGGGTGTGTACAAGACGGGAGCGGGTGGTTGAACGACAACGTGCGCCTGCAGGCCCGGTACGCTGATCGGTGACGTGTTCTCGGTGTCGATGCTGGTCATGAAGCGGAACGGCATGCCGGCTCGCGCGCACAACCGCTTCCAGTTCTTCTACAACGGAATGCGCCGGGTATCCGCCCTCTTCCGTCACCATCACCGTCACCGTCCATCACCATCTTCTTCGTCTTCTTTCCACGCGCCTTTGTGGCCGCGCTGCCTGACTGCCTAACCACGCAACGCCCGTCGTCGAATGATGCAGCAACGGTGGCTTTTCTCGGTCACGGATGGCCTGGACGAAAGCAACATCCCCTTCGCTCCCTCCGACCTCCTTACGCCCGCCATCTCTTATCGCTCGGGTTCGCCGCCTCCTCCTCCTCTCGCGCTCTGGCGTACCGGTACGCCTCGTGAGTGCCCAATTCAGGCGCGCACTTACTCTGTGTGCTGCGCACGCTCGCGCCTGTGCAGAGCTTCAGTCAGAGCAGGCGCAGATGCTCGAGCAGGAGTCCATGGCCGCGTTCCGCCAGGGCCTCCCCGCCCGAAGCGCACCATCGACCTTCTGCGGCCGCCAGCAGCCGACCGCAAATGCCGACAGGTCGGGTGGCGACTTTGGCGCCGGAAATGGCGCCTACGACGCCCAGCACGGCGCCCCGTACTTTGCCTACGGCCTCACCGAGGCACAGACCGCCACGAGTACGCCCTCGTCGGGCGACGGCCCATCGTCGGGCGCACAGCCGCAGCAGGAGCCGTTCGAAGAAGAAGAAGAAGCGGACAGCATCGGCGATCTGCTGGCCAGCATGGGCGGACCCTCGCCGTCGCCCTTAGGGTTCCCGGCCTCCCCCTACTCCACCTTCTCCTCCTTCTACTGACGCCCACGTCAGCCACCACCTCAGCCAGCCGCCACCACCTCTGTGTACATAGTCATCGTCGATAAATTATGAGGGGAGCTGTTTGAAGAACGTCGGCACCGTCAGCAATCACGCAATGCGAAGGGCGTGTTTGGAGGGNGGGGGGTGGCGGTTTTAGGTGTTCTCGGGATAGAGGCAGTGGCTCTTCCTGAAGCGCGCGTAGTCGACGTCCTTGCCCAGGCGCACCACCGACGGATCGGACGCGGTCGACTCGTGGGGTCCCGCGGGCACCGGGAACGCCTTGCCGTAGATGTGCACGCTCAGCTTGCTGCTCTCGCACGCGCGTTGTCGCCGCGCACACATTAGACTCGGCAACCACCGCACACGCAGACGCGCACACGTGTGTGTGTATGTGTGTGTGGCACAGTACCTTCGCATGCGGCCGCCAACGCGCAGCTTTTCGTCGAAGAAGGCAAGGAGCTTGGCGCGGGTGACGTCCTCCTTGAGGATGTTCATGGTGAGCTCGGCGCGATCGAAGATGTACGCGTGGGTCGTGATCTCGTTCCAGAATCTCCGCGTCTCCTGGCCTAGGGTCTTGTCCTTCTCCTCCATCTTCGAGATGACCGCGTTCAAGTTGTTGGTCCAGTCCTCCTCCGGCATCGTCTCAATGAGCGTCTGTGGCCACCCATCGCTCACGCCATAAGCAAGAGAATACTTGTGTGCGGTGTGCGTGCGGTGTGCGCACCCTCAGCAGGACCAAGAACTCTTCGATCCTGTCGTCCATGTAGGCCGGGTCCTTGACGGAGGACTGAATGATGACACGGAAGCCCATCACACCGTACACGTTCCTCACGCCGGACCACACAATATAGCCTACACCCATGGCCATCACCAACCACCAAAGGCATCAGTCACGCAGTCAGTGAGCTCAGCGCGTTCAGTGGTGGGTGCGAGAAGGCACACATACCGAGCTGCTGTTTCGTGCGCAGAGTATCGAAGGCGGGCTCGCGGGCGATCTGGGAGAGCATCTCCAGATAGGTCGCGCGGTGCAGCTCCTCCAGTCCAATCTGGGCGCAGTTAAAAAAAGATAAGACAAACCCAGAGCACCAGCGTCAGCGCGACCGATGCGGTCTTTGGCGCCCACCCCTCCCACCTAAGTGGTTGATGACGCACCTGGTAGTACTGGTAAATGGCAGAGTTGACGTTTTCGGGGTTATACTCGGCCTTCTCGAGCACGTACGACTTGCCGTCCTCCAGGCGCACTACCCTGCGCTCGGGGATGCGTGAGGCCGAGAGCGGCAGCGCGCCGGTGGCCTTGGCCAGGCCCTCGGCCAGCTGGACGGCCTCCTCCTTTCGCACGTTACCGGCGATGAGGAACTCCAGGTAGGCCTCCCGCATCACCAGACCGCAGAAGGCCTGCATGCCGTCCCTGGTGATTTCTGTAGCGGTCTAATCTCGTCAGACCCACGCAGAGTTTGGTGGATGGTGGGCAACACATACGCTCGAGGGCCCGGATCTTTTCGGGGAAGTCCCAGTTTTGGGCCAGAAGGAGCATCTCAAGTTCGTGCCTCGAGTGATCCCACGGCTGGTTCATGACGTAGTTGCGGTACTCACGACCCAGCTGCCGATACCCCGTGTGTGTGTGTGTGTGTGTGTGTGTGTGTGTGTGTGTGTGTGTGGCGAGTGAGTCATGCATCATGTATCCCCTCCCTCGGGGAGTGAGCCACCAACTTGGTGGAGGCGTGATGGCTGCCTACCTTCTCCTTGAAGATATCGAAGCGATCCTGCCTGATCTCAAGGGTGCGCATCTTGTCGACGATCTTTTCCGCGAGGAGCGGCAGCTTTTGGTTGTAGCCATTCACACGCAGCTGCACCATGCCTCACGATTCAGGAGTTTGTTTGCGTGGGAGGCCTACAGCGTGCACAGCGTACCGTGAGTCCCCTGGTCGTGGAGGCCAGCGCAAACTTGAGCCCAGCGATTTGCGCCAGGTACGAGTACTCATTGAGCGCGTCCTGGTGCGGATCGTCGTCGTCACGATATGTCAGGCCTCGCACACGCTTTGAGAACGAAACACGCGAGGTGGTAGTCGTAATGAGGGCAAGTACCTCGAGAAGCTCAACAAAGAGGTAGCTCATGACCGAATGCGCCGGCGAATCGTAGGCCACGGGCGAAACAACCGCCAGCCTGCAAGCGACGAACATGCTAGTAAATGAAAGCAACAGGGAAAAAAACCTAAACAACAAACAACTACCTGCACTCCATCTTGGGCACGTTGAAGCGGTCGTCCTGCTTGAACCACAGCTCCATCATGTCATTGCCGATCAGCTTGACCGGTACCGTGGGCGCCTGCTCGGAGACGCTGTTAGCGTTGATATTGTTTTATGGAAGACCAACAATCGTGGATCGTGGCAGAGGTCCAATGGGTGAGGCCGACGTGCCTCGGCTTCTCGCGGCTTCAGGTCAAATTCGGTTGGGACAAACTCGTTCACAGGCGGGAGATGCAGGTCGGAGCAGGGCTGCGCCTGGGTCCACTGCAAAGGCCGAACGAAAGGTGGGAGGTAAGCGCCGCGGTACCTGGCGTCAATTTAGCAAAGCTACGACGAGACGCACCTTGGAGAGGAGCTCGGGCGCGAGGGGCTCCCTGGAGAATTCGGTCCCGTACCACTCCTCCTTTTCGTTCGCCACGCTAGCGAAATCCTTGGAGACCAGGTGGATTCTGATGGCCATTTTAACATTCCAGGATGTGTGCGATGTGTGCGATGAGTGCGCTTAGTTCCAGAGGCGGCGCACGCACACGCGCGCAGAGACGCGTACCGCATGTTCGCCGGGTTGAGGAGGTTCAACAAGCTGCTAATGAGCTCGGGGTCGTATTGTTCGAGGAGGTAAGGGCCGGCGATGGCGTGATGGGGCGGGTAGAGCTGCATCTGCTCGCCCAGCCTGCTCACATAGGTAAACGGTTCCTGTGTGAAACAAGAAGAAAAGAAAAACATCAACTGCTGATCGTGTGTGCACCGTAACGGTGGCGTGGGAGGAGGGAGGCGTGGAGAGCGTACGTCCTTCTCCTTGAAACGGAAGTCCGTCGCGTCGACCTGCTGAATCTCTCTGAAGATCCATTCCTGCATCTTGGCGTCCTTGAGCATTTGGATGTACTCGAACATGAGCTGCACCACCTCCTCGTAGCGACCTGCAAAAGCGAAAATTAATAACATATGTGAGAAGGGCGAAATGGTGTGAGTGAACAGAGAAACGGTGGAGGATCCACCTGCGGCCTGGTCCGTGAGCTTGATGGAGATCTTGAAGAGCTCAAAATCGGCGGCGCTGCGGGAGGAGCCGGCGGAAAGCTCGTTGGCGAGACCCTTCTTCTTGAGGAGGGAGAGCAGAGACCCCTGCGACTCGTGCCCGATGAGGTGGGAGAGGTAGTGCGTGGGCTTCTTGAGATAGTGCTCGTCAGTCGCGGGAAACGGGAAAATGATGCCCAAGTTGCGCAGGTCCTTGACCGGCACGATCTTGAACAGTTGGCCCTGAAGAAATGCAATGTGCCGATGACACGCAGCAGTCAGCCTGGTTCATGCGCGCGACGTGATGCGGCAAGTTGGTGACTTCCAGGAAACGTACCAGCTCCTGCTGACGGAAAGGAACAACTTCCCGGTTGGTGAGATCATAGGCCCTGCCGGTATCCTTGACCTGGGTAAACCGGGACACCACCCACTGCTCCAGCACGTCCAGAGGCTCTGATAGAGACAAGGAAACAACACCATCAGCCAGCGGTCTGAGCGCGGCAACTGTGTGGTAAGGGACACTGGGGAGGGGAGCTTGCCTCTGCCGAGGACCACGAGCTTCATCACATTGGACGAGTAGTACTTGCTGTGGAACTCGAGAAGCGCTTTCCTGCATGTGCGCGGGCGTAAGGGTGTTGGAAGTTAAGCGTGGGTCGTGGGGGCGAGAAGAAGGCGGCCAGCGCAGATGCACCACGTGCCTTGTGTCCAAGTTTTTCGCCTTGGGCCTCTCGAACAGCGTGGCAAGGTTACCGGTGCCAAACTTGTGGAAAGGGTGTGCCGGGTTGGCTGCCAAGAACGAGGATTCCTTGCGTTAGTGATGACCTTACGCGGCAATAACAATGACCCCTTGGGCTGGTCTGGAGCGGCACAATACCCGTTGACTTGAGCAGCTGGTACAGACGCCATTCATCCGATTGCAGGTTCTTGGCGTTCTCTGTTTGGAGAAGAGAAACGCGACGTGAACACGGTGAAGAGTACGCACAACCTCGTGAGGTGTCGCATTCCGTACCAGATTCAACTGCGTTGAGCTCTCTCTCCGTGGCGCTCTCTGTGAACAGAGGAGCAATGAAGAACTGGGCAAACCTAGCGGAGAAAACGTCGTGTTGCAAGGTGAGCTGTTCGTGTCTTTGTGGAGGAGCAGTGTGGCGGAGGCCATACATGTCGAGTGCCTCCTCCAGATAGGGGTGAGCCACGTCGAAGAAGTAATTGGTGGTCTGCCGCATTGCCACAATTCAAGAGGGCTGGTCAGACAACCAAAGAACGTTCAGGGTCGATGGTCTGGGCATGCGGGTACCTCGGTCGACGTGTAGGCGTTGGACGAGCCGCCGTGAGACGAAAGAAAACTCGAATAGGCGTTCTCATCGGGGTGCTTGGCCGTGCCCAAGAACAGCATGTGCTCTGATGGAGTGGCCAACCATCAGCCTCGCCCACAGAGTAGTCGGCGGCAGATGCAGCTCACTCTGCCGAGCGCACGCCACACATACACACGTGCGGTGGAGTGAAGGGTGAACACCGTACCACAAAAGTGGGCAAGGCCGGGGAACTCCTCGGGGTCTTGAAAATGGCCCACCAGCACGTCCATTCCCGCTGCCGCCTAGAGCACAACCTTGTGAGCGTGTGCGTGCTGACACCACAGAGAGAACAGAGAAGAGTGACCCGTACCTTGTCCGTGGTCGGATCAGACACGAGCAGCACCTGGCGAGCACGACACGAGCACGGGAGTGATGGTGGTTAGCGCACACTCCGTGCGCGCTGTATCACCATCACGCAGGGCACATTTCGGGCACATAGATGTGGAGGTCTTGCAAGACACTCACGACCGCGCGCGCGCGCGGTGGGAGCGGACCTGGAGCTTATTGGGCAGGATGATACCGCGGTAGTGCCTGTCGTCGCTTTCCGACTTGATGGGCGTGTAGTACTCCATCTTCAGAGCTTGATTGATAATCGGCACGAATTGGAAAGGGCAGGCGGGCTGCTGAGCACAAGGCAACGAAGCAAAACAAGCCGCTTGCTCTTGATGGATGGAGTGAGGTTCAGCGAGTAGCGGGAGTTGATGGGATGTGGTGATGGAGATTAAGAAAAGGAGAAGGAGGAAGGTCAGGGTGAGGGTGCGGCAGCAACCTATGTTGACCGGAGAAGCAAGTTGATGCACGTCCTACACAAACTGTAGCACGGGGGTAAAGAATCTTTTCCTTCGCTTGCTCTTTGTGTGTGAATCTCCTGCAACGCGCAGCATTTGTGCGCACTTTTCTTCTTCGCCAAACCAAGCTCAGGGAATGTGTTGTGCTTCAGGTTCTTTTGGCACTCTTCCATGCTCATGAGATGCATACTTGTGCTTTCTCCCATTTGGAAAGATTGTTCCCTCTTTATTCTTCCTCCTTCTATCTTTGATTTTTGTAATCATGTTTCTCTTGGTAATGGTCAAACATACACACCTTGCTCTCTAGCCCTTAACACCCAAACATCACATACCAGCACAAACCTCATCCATTAATGCATGTTACTCATTCTGGTGCTTCCTCACATGCAAGAAACACATGACCATTGGTGAAAGAAAATTGTTAGCTGTCTAGGAACTGTAGCCTGCAAACTTCAGTCATGGTTTGGCCCTCACAAAGCACATTGGCAGAGTTTTCATCAAGCCACAAGCTCCATGCCCTGGAGCAGTGGCACAGAGTCCCAGGAAGAGTGGTTCGAATTTCGCCCATGTCGTCCTCTCAAAGAATTCCAGACTCTCTGCCCTTCACTGGCGGCCCCAACACCGAATTCCTTCAGTCATTGCCAGGGAAACCGTGTCCTCGCAGCTGCTAACCATGGCAACATGACCACCATCAACTACAACTACCTTGTTCGTTCAAGAAGACAACGACGCAACGCCAGCACAACACGGACATCACAGGCGCGATCGATCGGCAAGTGCCTCCACGAACCCAACAAACAAACAGAGAGCAACGACATGACGACTTGGCTGGAGCTGTCCTCCAACCCCAAGTTCACGATAGAGAACATCCGGACGGTGTCGGAGGGCGACCACGTATTCGAGGAGGAGCTGAAGGAGGTGTGGACCACCGAGGTGAGCGAAGATCTGCGAGTACTCGAGGAACGATTGAAGGAGGGGAATGACCACCCCAGCATCATGCTGCTCGTGGCCAAGGTCTCGGACTCGGGCTGCGTGATGGGCGCTGAGGGCGTGCGGCTGGTGGGCAACGAGATGCTCAGGCTCGCGGCCGAACATCGCTACAGCGACATCTTCCCCCTCCTCACCACCGCGCGACGAGAGTTCGAAGAGTTCAACCTCCTGTGGGGCCTCTACCGCCGAACGTGGGACGTGAGCAGACGAAAGCGATCCTTCTCGATGTGAAGGTCTCTCTGTCCCCCCATGTGCGGACAGAGAGCTGTCCGCCCTACCACCAGCCTCCTACACCTTGTAAACACACCATTTGATTGACAATTAAGAGCTAATTTCATCAATCCAAACAAACTTGGGCCGCTACGCGATCTGTTTCCGTTGGGCGTGAGGGAAGCACGGAAAGTATGCGTACTTGGCTCTTGAGACCCCAATTTTTTTTCTTTTCCTTTCGGGACTGACCGAGGAAGGGAAGTGAGCATTCTGCGGGGAAGTGAGGGGGACCCACTGACACCAGCAGATTGGCGAGCAAGAGGCACAACAGGCCCAACGCGACAGAGAGAGAGAGAGAGGCGAACGGACGATTGCACATGGCTACGCGCAGAAAGGGCGGGGCGAAAGGAGAGCAACAGCCACCGGCTGCCGCCCCCATTTTGAAGCCAGCCGCGCCTTCATCAAGAGGATCTCTCCTCACACTGCTGGTCAAATTGATCCGCTTTGCGGGGGTTTGGTCATGGATCATCGTGTATTATCCCATCCTGGCCT
>CDFC01045370.1:0-11228 GCA_000826385.1 Acanthamoeba rhysodes | reverse complement strand
GCAGTGCTCTACGGTTGCATCCTGGGCGCCATCTTCGTGGTGATCCCCTTCACCTACTTCTTCTACGAGGAGTTCGGCGAGAACGTGAGCTTCTGCCGCCGCGTCTTCGCGGGCTGCAAGTACACCATCTTCCTCGTGCTCGCGGCCGTGATCATCCTCGTCATCGGCCTCTTCGTGCAAGGCGGCTCGCCCTCGACCGAGGACAAGGACTACAAGAAGTACGTCGAGAAGATCATCGACACCGAGAACCGTACGACTGCTGCACCCCCACATCACCATCCGCCTCTCCATCGCTCGGTCAACTCGACTCGCTCACCTTCTTGTTCATCATCGCCGACGTGCGCGTGTAGGGGGAGAGGCCGTGATGAACTTTGCCTTCGCCTGCGCTGGTCTGCTCGGGCTGGTGACCTGGCTCATCTACACCGTACGTCCCGTGTGCGCTTCTCGAGTGTACACTCATGTCATCTACGGACTCGGCTCTCGCTCACCCCCTGTGATGTGTGTTATCGTAGGGCTACGGTTTTGCGTCGTTCCCGGTGGGCTTCATGAAGGGCGCGAAGGACGTCAGCGAGGAGGCCGGAGAGGTGGACGCTGATCTCGTCGTCACCCAGGAGAGGCGCAGGGTATATCCCCTCGGTGTTGGGTTGCGTGCGGCGTGCGGAATGGTGTCGTGTGTTGCATCACTGATCGCGTCCGCGCTTCGATAAAGGCCCTGCAATCCAAGTACATGGGCGCTGGTGCGGCCATGTCGAGGAGGGACGAGGCCTCCCTCTCGCTGCTGAGGGACAAGGAGCGGAAGCTCAACACCCACGCGCAGCAGCTGCACTCCGCCGGCAAGGGTATAGCCCTCACTCCCCCTTTAGCACTTGTGCGTGTGCGAAAGGTGCTGACCGCGCACTTGTCGTTGCCTTCCCGTTCTCTTGTTCCAGGCTGCAACAGGCTCTACGGTTGTCTGCGTCCCTTCTTCTTCCTCTTCGGGTTCTTCTTCTTCATCGTGACGGTGGTGCTGCTTGTGTCAATGGTCCTCACCAACATCGACAAGCTGCTCAACTCGGAGTGCGGTTTCTCGTGCGGCTACGTGCTCACCAACCCCAAGAGGTGGAACCCTCTCGACGCCCTGCTGGTCGTCATCTCCAAGGTGCTCCTCTCCCCCATCTCTGCCCCCATTCTCTCATGCACTCGCTGACCCGCGTGTCTCGTGTTGTGTTAAACTGCAGTATTTCCCCATGGACTACGTTGTGGTGGGCCTCGTGGTGATGTACATCTTCTTCACCACGCTGTCGGGCGTCACTTCGATCGGCATCCGTGCCCTGTGGATCCTGCTTTACCGCATCAAGGCGCGCGCCACTCGCCCTCAGGTAAACAATTCCTCCTCTTCGCCTTCTCCTTCTCGTCGATTGTGAGAATTGGATTCTTACAAACTCTTACGCGTGTCTTCTTTTTCGTTCTAATCTTTGCGTGTGTCCTTAGGGTCTGCTGCTGGCCACGCTCATCATGATGCTGTCCCTCGTGGCATTCAACCTCGAGATCCTCACCCTCTTCCCCCAGTATGCGTCCTACGGTTCGCAGACCTACAGGGACGAAGCCGGCGCGGTACGCTGGAGCCTCCTCCTCTTCTCTACTCCCATGGCCTGTGTGTGTGTTCATCATCGTTGTTGTGGCCATGAACAGGAGCAAGATTGTTCGTTGGCGGCGCCCACCGAGTTGTGCAAGATGACGGCGATCGGAACCATGATCCACCGCATCTTCATGCGCATGCCCTTCTTCGGCGTCATCTGTTACTTTGCCACGTGGGTCTTCATTGGCTTCGCCTCGCTTTCCCTCATCATCGCCGCCCTCCGCAGCAGGCAGTCCAACATCAACCCCGCCGACGAGGACCCCGACTGGGACTTCTAGACACAAAGCTTGTCTACTACGAGAGCGCTCTCGGTGCCCCGCCAGCAGCGGCTCTCGTTCTTCGCTTTCGTTCTTTCGCGATCGCCTCTTTCTCTTTGTGGGTGCCGCTTCTCTCTTGTCTCCGCGACGCATTGTCTGTAAATACATGTCACCCACGCCTTCTCCCGAACCAACGCCGCACACGTTGTTGAGGTGCAACTGCACGAGCCAAACGGGAGCAGACATAGAGGGGCGATGGACTCGCATCCACACGATGAGAGAGTGCACAACGAGGGTTTGGTTTAATCGACCACCAGCTCATCAATACTCCAATCCTCGAAACTGCCATCGGGCAGGTAGCGTCGGATGATGATGGGGATCTTACGTTCGCGAAGCTCCTTCTGGGCGATCTCGAGTGGATCCGTCTCTCCCTCCAGCTCCACCATGATGGGCGCATTCATACTGTTCGGCGTGACGGAGGGATCAGGGAATTCCATCTCCATTCCTCTCCACCACAATTGCCAAAATTAAATCGTACCTGATTTGCAGGGCACGGGTGCCGAGGACGCGGGCGCGTTCGTACTTCGTCATGTACCGCGTGGTCTTGCGCTCCTTGGGCGGTTCAACACGCTCACCGGAGGGCAGCGCCTGGAATCCCTCCTCTTCCTACTCCCCCCCGAATCGAATTTTAATTTAAATTCGTTTAGTCCATCATCGAGGTTGAGCAACGGATTGCAGGCAAAGGAAGGAACAAAGGGCTCACCCCGTCGTGGTCGATTTCCATCTTTTGTGCGTGTCAGATCCCGTGATCAATCGATTCTCTCCAATTAAAAGAGAAGAGAAAAAGGAGAAAATGTCAACTTAGATGCTGCACAATTACTGCACAAAATCGTTGACTTGTGTTGACCGCGCGGTGTTTGCCAAGTCCGCGACCCATGGCCGCCACATAAGCGGAGCTGCAGGCGGGCGCTTCTCTCTCCTTCACGCTCGCGCACCAGTATGACACTCACCCTTCCGTCCCTTCTCTGCGGCACCTCCGGCCGTATCGTCATCCCCGCTTCCTGAGGCGTCGAGCACTCACACGACCGACGTCGGAGCACCACCGGCAGCCTTTCTTTTGCTTTTCGTGGTCGACGGCAAACGACGAAAGTCCGTCGTGACACGAGCGACTCGCACAGCTCGCGATTGATCAGATCCAGATTCGCGCCGCACTGCACACGAGCAGCCAAGATGCTGGACAAGATAGCGGTTTTTACCAAGGGCGGTATCGTGCTCTGGAGTGAGAGCTTCACGACCCTGGTCGGCAACCCCATCGATGACCTCATCCAGACCGTCCTGCTCGAGGTTCGGCTCAAATCGTGATTGTGATTTTTATCAAATGGTCAGTCGACTGACATGATGATCCTGATGTGTGCAGGAGCGCAAGGGCGCAGAGAAATCATTCATCGCCGGCAGCTACAAGATCGAATGGACCTTCCACAACGATCTCGAGCTGGTCTTCGTGGCAGTCTACCAGAAGATCCTTCAGCTGCTCTACATCGAGGAAATGCTCGAGCTGGTGAAGAAGAAGTTCTGCTCTCTCTTCGGCGACGCTGTCAAGGCCAAGACCATCAACCTGGGCGGGCCTCTGGCATTCGACAAGCCATTCGAGCGCATTCGCCTGCAGTGCGAGACCAAGGCACAGGAGGCCAAGCAAGCCCGAGGCGCGCAGCGCCGCTTCGAGGACACGAAGAGGGGCAAGGAGGTGGTCGAGACCACTAAGGCGAAGGGCGAAAAGAAGGAAAAGGCATCGAAGAAGAGCAAGGGGGATGAGGGAGAAGCCGATGACAAGATGGTGGAGGAAGTAGAGCAACAAACAGGAGGAGACGATGAAGGCATGGGAGCCGAAGATGCCTCGCTCGCGACTGGCGAGAGCGCGTCTGATCCCGAAGCCACCATCATGGCCAACAGAGCTGCGCTGCTCAAGAAGAAAGGTAATTCATTGATGGCGCTACGTCTATTTTTCATTTCAATTCTTATGATTTTTGTCCTTTGATCTGTACACAGCGGTGGGTCGTGGTCGGGGCGCGCCCGGTCCGATGCGGAAGGGTGCCAAGCCGAAGGTCCCTGCCGCGGCTCCTCCAGCGGCCGCTGACACCAAGAAGAAGGGTAAGGTGGCGCGCAAGTGGGAGGAAGATGGCCCCGGCAAGATCGATTACTCAGAGAAGAGTGGCCAACAAGAGGTGCTTATCGATCGCGCTTTACCGCGTCCTCCGCTCGTGAGCATCTTCTCGTGCTGACGTTGTTGATGTTCTTGCGTGTGTCCACAGTTTGAGGCCAGCGACAAGTACGGCGATGCGAGCGAACCCATCAACGCCGACGACTGGGACGCCTTTTTCAAGAGTGCGCAGACAATCTTCATACGACACACGCCGTCTCGCGTTTGCTCATACTCTTTTCAATTCTCCGTAACTTAGACAAGCGCAGTCCAGTGGATGAGGAAGACGACGACGAGGATGAGGGCACGCAGACCAAGTCCGGCAGCTCGTGGAGCATCGGCTCTATTTTCTCCGGGCTCACCAACAGGGTAACCACCTCCATATACCTCTCGAATATATCGTGTTTTGCACGATTCACGCCATCACCGCGCGCGCGCGCGCGCACACACACACACAAGATGCAAATACTGCCAGTAGGTAGAGAGCAACCCACTCTCTTGCTCGCTGTTTCCCTCCTTTACGCTATACACTCTTGAGGGGTTTGCTACATCAACCACCAGCGAGGACAATCCACCAATGGGTTATAATGACCCATTCGGTCTACGAGCTCTTGCACAATCAATCACCACGTCTTATCAAATTATCTATATATTCGCCGCATGTTCACAGTGTGACGCTAACCTTGGTGCGTCCGTGTGAAACGCGTAGGTCCTCAAACGGGAGGAGCTCATGCCTGTTCTGGGCAAGTTCAGGGAGACGCTGATCGCGAAGAACGTCGCTTCGGAAATCGCCGACGAGTTGGTCGAGTCCGTGTGCACGTCGCTCGAGGGCAAGACGATGTCCTCGTTCTCGCGCGTGCGCTCTGCCGTGCGAACGACGCTCGAGGAGGCCCTCACTCGCATTCTCACGCCCAAGTCGCGTCTCGAGATCCTGCAAGAGGTGGCGCGAGTCAAGAAGGAAGGCCGACCCTACACCATCGCCTTCGTGGGCGTCAACGGCGTCGGCAAGTCGACCAACCTTTCCAAGGTGTGCAACTACCTGCTGCAGAACAAGCTCAGCGTCATGGTACGTCACGCCCGCTTCTCTTCGTTTCTTTTCTTTTCACCGGTGTGTACATGATGAGCATTCTATCCGACAATTCATGTGGATTAACACAATCGAGCTTTTTAAATCTGAAACCACCGTCTTCTCCCACAGCCCTCTATCTTGACTCTCGTCTGGTCACTGCGACGACTTGCTAACGCTACTCGTCTGCTTTGTGTCAAACAGATCACTGCTTGCGACACCTTCCGGTCTGGAGCCGTGGAGCAGCTGCGAGTGCACTCGCGCAACCTGAACGTGCCCCTCTTCGAGCGAGGCTACGAGAAGGATCCGGCACTCGTGGCCCAGCACGGCATCTACGAAGGTACGCCGCGCATATGCCTCAACTCTCTTTCAACGCCGAAGGCGATGATTTATTAGATCAGTATCACTTTTGGATCTTTATGACAACAAACCGTCCTTATTATGACGCCTCTCCCTACTCACCATCTATGCGTTCAACATCGCACCAAATGCGCCGCACGTGCTGACCCATGCTTTCACACCCACAGCCAAGCAGAAGGGAATGGACGTGGTTTTGATTGATACGGCAGGCAGAATGCAGGACAACCGACGTCTCATGCAGGCTCTCGCCAAGGTACGCCCCGCCCACATGGCGAGCTGATTCCCTTCGCACCATTCGTTGCTGGCGCTAACTCTCTGTCTCTTTGGCGATGCGTTTCTCCAGCTCGTCTACACCAACAACCCCGACTTGATCCTGTTCGTGGGCGAGGCCTTGGTGGGTAACGAGGCGGTGGACCAGCTCCGCGGCTTCAACCTGGCGCTGTCGGACTTTGTGCCCTCGAACGTGGCCCAACCGCGACAGATCGACGGCATCATCCTCACCAAGTTTGACACCATCGACGACAAGGTGGGCGCCGCCATCTCCATGGTCTACACCACGGGCCAGCCCATCGTGTTCGTCGGCACCGGCCAAAAGTATGGCGACATCAAGCGGATGAACGTCACCACCGTCATCCGCGCGCTCCTCGACTAGTCGCTTACAGTTGTCGCTCTACCCCAGCCTCTCATGTTAATAATCCTTCGTTCGCTCAAATAACTTATTTGCGAGTGACACGTGTAGCTTCTCGTTTTTGCCTTCGCACTGCCCATCTTCATCACATCGCGCGAGGCCATGCTTGTTGAACGCACGCACGACACGAGCCGCCCGTCCGCTAAAGTGACCGTTCCGACCGTTTCGACTTGGCGGGCTGCCTTGCCTGATCAGAGAACGACGAACGAGGTCGGGGAGACGGAGAGAAGAAGCGAGCTCCCGCGACAACTGCAGGGAACCACTTCATGCGGTGGTGCGAGGCGGCCGTCGTCCCAACGATGGCCCCGTCAGCTGTGCCTACTGTGGGGGGATATTACGAGGATTTCAATGTGCCGCAGACTCCGTGATACATTAATTTGGCTGCGTGTGATGCGACCACGCCCCTTCCACGGAGAGTGTCGGCCGTACAACGCGTCGGGCATTGGCCTATCTCGTCGGTGGTGGGTGCCGCATAGTGAATAGTGCGGGCCCTGCGGCACTTGTGCTTCCTCCCTAGTGCCCTCTTGCTCACAGCGCCCAACGAATGCAACGAGAAGTCGGTAGAGTTTGAACAATTTCATTAATTCATTCCGATTAGAATCTTTCATTCTCTACTACTCGTTCGATTTGTTGAGTCTTTCTGTTCTACTCGGCGAGTCAACACAACACTACTACAAGATGGATGCGGTATTACCGATCGCCGTGCACGCGCCGGGAGAAGAGAAGCGCTGCCTCACATCGAAGCCACCATCGGGCAGGATGATCACCCTACGATTCGACGACATCGTGGAGAAGCTCAAGCAGATGGAGGAGCAGGAGAGTGGAGAGGCCTGGGTCGAAGACGAAGAGGAGTGGGAAAAGGCGGGAAAAGCGAAGTCGCTCGCCGCAGCTGCCGGCCAACAGCTCGTCAGTGCCAACACAACCGAAGGACAGACAAGCGTGCAGCAGGGAGTCGAGGAAGGCGAAGATGTGGATGAGGAGTGCGAGCCGGGGCTTACACCACGGCCAGGCGAAGGAAGCCAGATCGATGATCCCGAGCTGGCCCGAGCCAAAAGGAGGCTGAACGTTCTCGTAGAAATCTTTGAGACCGAGAAGGACTACTACCGCGACTTGGAGATTCTTAACAACGTACGCCTTCCACAAAACCTGGTCACATCTTCGCTACGCGTAGCGATTGAAGATGAAGCGCTCCACGTTTCGCTAATAATTGCTACTTGGTGCCCAACAGCTTTACTTGCAGCCGTTGAGGAAGGGGCGAATACTGCCCGATACGGAGCTGGGGCTCATCTTCTCCACTCTTCCCACGCTGCTCTCGATCAACAAGTCCCTCCTCGACGCGCTGCAAGTTCGGGTCAACGCCTGCCAAGGCCTTCCCGACGAAGATGTATGCATGGGCGACCTCTTCCTCGAACACGTACGTGTTGTCCACATGAAGTACTCTCTACGTACGGCCCAACTGGCTCTTCTGCTAACTGCTTCTACCACACCAGACCGACTACTTGAAGCTGTACGGGACCTTCTGCTCGCGGCAAGCCGAAGCACTCCGCGCCATCCGACGCAACAAAGCAACCAACGCCACGTTCCAGACCTTCATCCTCGTACGTGGCGCTGTTGGTGCGCAACGAGCGCGCAGGTGTTGATCTCTCTCCTCCTCTCTTTCCGTCATGCAGAAAGCGCAAAACAAGCCGCAGTGCCGCAAGCTGGACCTCAAGTCCTTCTTGATCAAGCCGGTGCAGCGCATCTGCCAGTACCCGTTGCTGCTGCAGGAGCTGCTCAAGCACACGCCCGACGCTCACAAGGACCGAGCAAGCGTGGAACTGTACGCCACCCACACGTTCTAGATCGACCTGTAGCATACACAGACGGCCGTATTCACACATGGACCGTGCAGGGCGCTGGAGAAGCTGCTCGCCATCGCTGAGCACGTCAACGACGCGACGGAGAGGGCGTACTCCATCGCTAAGATCATCGAGCTGCGACACACTATCCAGGGTCTTCAAAACGTACGCGAGCTCATGTGTGACCTTGCGCTGGTGCTGACTCACACGCGCACCTACTCTACAGTTGGAGCTGATCAACCCGAAGCGGTCGTTCGTGGGCGAGGCCGCCTTCACCGAGCTCAACAAGAAGAGACAAGTAGACAAGACGCTGCAGCTGTTCCTGTTCAGCGACTGTCTCCTGGTCTGCGAGCCGCTCAAGGGCGCCGCCGCCAAGATCCAGCACGCAAACAAAACTGGTAGGCACTTACCCTTACCCATCCACCTCCCAGCGCACCTAGGCTTATCCGTGTGCGCACGCTAATGCAAGTGCGCGTCTGCCCATAGCCGCCACGGCCAGAGCGAGCGTTCGGCTGCAGGGTCCGCTCTACGCCTTCAAACAGTATTTCCTCCTGCACGAGGTCGTCTTCAAGGACATCTCCGACTCCTCTCGTACGCCCGCTTCCGCCAATCTAGACATGCGTTTTGTTTTCTTGGCCGACCTTTTCTCGTGCTGACGTTGAAGATTACAGTGCCGCTGCTGCAGATGGTGTCGGCGGGCAAGGGCAAGGTGGGCAAGACCAAGGAGAGGGACCGCGCCTACACCTACGACCTCGCTAACAGCTCCGCGTACCGCACGCTCTGCGCCGGCAGCCTCAAGGACAAGGCCCGGTGGATCGAGATCTGGGGCAAGGTGAAGCGGGAGCACGACGAACGGAAGAAGCAGCGCAGCAAGATCGTGTACGAGGCGGCCAAAAAGAAGGGCATGGGCGACCTGGGCAACGGTGAAACCGCCTGCCTCGACAACTTCACCCCCTTTGGCTGCGCCTCGCCCACCATCGCCCAGACGCGCCAGCACGTCCTCCACCGCCGGCCGCCGCTATCACCTTCGCCATCGGCGGCTGGTTCGCCCCAACCTTGCCGTTCGGCCGTGCCGCCCAGCCCTGGCTCACCTCTGGCCGCGCCCGTCTCAGCGTCGTCGCCCGTGGCCTCGCCGCTCGCAACCGCTCGCTACCCCCAGTTGTCGTCGCCATCCTCGTCGGCGCCACCGTCACGCTTCATTCCCGCCACGCCCTCTAACTCCGCGCCCGCCTCACCACTGCCGTCGATGTCCCCGACCCGCGAGAAATTGAGCAAGTTGCGTGATGTCATCATCAAGCGGAAGGACATGCTGATGCGCTCGAAGGGCAAGGAGGAGACTTCAGATTCCGAGGACGACGATGACAATGGCGACTATGGCGCACACCACGCTTCGCTCATCATCGGCGAAGCACGTGACGTGCTGAACGCAACCGTGGCCGCGTCGGTGTCCAGGTCGACCATTGTCGTGGGTCGCGACCCCAGAGTGGCCCCGGAGCCCCAGCGAGTGCGAGCAACGTCCAAGCCAACACCGCCGCTTCCTCCGCCGCGTCGGGTGCTGTCCAGCGACAACGAAGCGCCATCACGCCCGGCCATCCCGCCGCTACCGCTGCTCCTCCGTGACCACCCGGCCTGGCAGGCCCGCGAGGAGGCCAAGGCCAAGACCAGGTCCACGCCCGGCCCCGCCTGCGAGACGTCGCCTCGCGCCGAGCGACCGCCCATTCCGCCGTTCCCCGCCTACCTCCACAACAACAACATCAATGAATGCGACCAACAGAAGGTGACGGCGGCCGTGAGCGCGATTGCTGCGCCGATGTCGCCGCCACCGCCCGCGCGCCCGCCGCGTCCGACGCGGCTGCAGACCACGGCCAAGCAGCGCAGCTACTACCCGACGTCGCACCGCGACCGACAGCTGGAGGTCTCCGAGCAGCTGGCGCGCTGGAATCAGTTCTACGACAGCACCTCGCGCAAGGTCCGCGACCTCAACACTGAAGAAGGCGACGATGACGATGACGATGACGACTCGGCGGTCACATCGCCCGGAACCCAAGGCGTGGCGAGCCCGAAGCCACCAAGCACGCGCCCGCCGGTGCCGCCCGCGCGCCAGACCGTCGGCGCGCCGTCGCCAACGTCATGCCCGGCCGCGATCCAGTCGGCTTCTCCGTCTCTGTCGTCTTCTACTTCATCATCGCCGACGGGATCCGGGTCGCACCCACTCCGAGACCTCCAAAAACCCGAAGACGCCCATACCACCTCCGCTCCTTGACCCACCATCACCTTTCTTCCCTCTTCTATTAGCCAAGCATGCAGACCTATGTATAAAGACACACCCTTCTCCACTTTCTTCTCCATTAGGAAGATGTTGTTCCATCTTTAATGCGAGTACCAAGTCGGTGTTGATGATGATCAGGTGGAATGAGGCAAGGAAGGAAGAAGATGGGGAGGTCCCATCATCCTGGGTTTGGGGCGTGTGTGCTGGGAGAGAGCCTCTGTCCTGGATCTGGGGATTGGGGCTCCTCCAATGAGCGTTGACGCAACACTCTTAATTGGCCGGTGTGTGGCACACGTGCCACTACAACAACTCAAGCTACACCAACTGGTAACACACACACGTCATTATCTTAACCCAACCAACACCACACCACACCGGGCCCTCAACAACATGAAGCTCACTGCTGGCCTTCTGTGCTCTGCGTTGCTGGTCGTGCTGGCCTTGACCTACACCGCTCATGGGGCTGGGTACTCTCTGGCCTGGGAGGCCAAGGGCTCCACCTTCTTCGACAAGTTCAACTTCATCACCTACAACGACCCCTCGCTCGGCTTCGTCAACTACGTCAACCGCACCTACGCCCAAGGCACACACACACCCAGCAACACTTCTGCGTGAACATGTCGGCGATAGTGGTGGCAATGTATGTTGATATGTTGATATGTTGGGATCTTAACGATCCAAAACGACGTCGCAGCCAAGGGCTACATCTCGGTCAACGCCAATGGGCAGGTGAAGCTCAAGCCCGACACCAGCAAGGTGGTGGCGGCCGGGGCACGCGGCCGCGATTCGGTGCGCCTCGAGTCCAAGACGCTGTTCAACGGAGGCGTCTTCGTGGCCGACGTGGCCCACATGCCCACCGGCTGCGGCACCTGGCCCGCCTGGTGGACCTACGGACCCAGCTGGCCCAACAACGGCGAGATCGGTACCGTGTGCGG
>CDFC01045073.1:0-12861 GCA_000826385.1 Acanthamoeba rhysodes | reverse complement strand
GCGAGATGGAGTTCAAGCTTTCGTGGGCACTGGTGGTAGTACTGGTGGGGGTGGGCATGGGCTACTTCGGCCGCGGCATCATCGCCCACCTCAAGGCTCCGGGCGCTCAGCAACTCGCTGGTGCTGACTACAGCGCGCCCTCTTCGTGGGTCGGCTACCGCTTCGCGCAGTGGACCGACCGAGGTACCTCACACCCCACTGCAACACACCACCCACATAGTAACGCGAACGCTTGGCCCTTGATGCAGTGCTGATGTATCTGCGGAGCAAACTGGTGCCGCCTCCCTACATGGCGCTGCAGCTGGCCACTTCACACTTCACCTCTCAAGCGCTACATCTTGTGGCCAAGGTGCGCCGCTGTTGGCGAGCTCTGGGGTTTTAGTCCACGGTCATGATGATGCGCTCATGCACACGCTTGCTCTTGCTTCGCCACAGCTAGGGATAGCCGACCTGATCGGCGATGGCAGTAAGACCGTCGGCGAGCTGGCCAAAGCCAACGACGTTCTCGAAGAGAATCTCTATCGCATCCTCAGGTATACCTACGCTCACGCAGCCCACGCACGCGCACGCGCACGCACGAGCGAAGAGTGGTGTAAACGCTTACCTGACGGTTGGTTCTCAGGACTCTGGCCAGCGTCGGCTACTTTTATGAAGACAAGCCGCGCTCCTTTCGCAACACCGAGCTTTCGTCTGTGCTTCGGTAACTGGCCCCCGACCCACTCATGCGTTCCTGTTCAGACTCTTCGGCCAACCGTTTCTTTCATCTACAGCAAGGATCACCCTTCGACGGTGCGCAATTTGGTGATGGCTTATCATGACCACGTCCACTGGGGCGCATCCGACGGCATGCTCCTCACCCTGACCGAAGGTGTCGTGGGGTGGAGAAAGGTACCACATCCGACCTTGCCTCCGCCTTGAAGCGGCACCGGCTCACTTTCTATGGGCCTATCGTGGTGTGTGTGTGTGTGTGTGTGTGTGTGTGGACTATCATCAGTACCTGCCCGACGAAACGTTCTGGGACTACTATGAAGACAACCGAGTGCAGAACGAGGTGTTCAACCAGGCCATGGCCGGCACGTTGCACGCCACTTCGTTTCAAACGATACGCGCCTCGCCCCCTGACACCTCCATTTTCATTAGAAACCAATGCACTGCGCGGGGCTGCCGTCATTGAGGACTACGACTTCCGCCAGTTTGAGGTAATAATCGTAATGTGATGAGAATGTTGTCTCATTACACTCGTTGTGACGATGGGCTCATAACACCTTGCGTGTGCGGCGCACAGCATGTGGTGGACGTGGGCGGAGGTCGAGGCAAGTTTGTGAGCATGCTGCTGCGGCGATATGTGAACATGACCGCCACCATCTACGACCAGCAGCACGTCATCGACGAGGCGATCATCGAGTGGCAGGAACGGTACGGCAAGAGTGTGATCAACTATCAGGGTATGACCACCATCATAGCATCATCGCACACCATCATCGTTGCATCTCACGCGTTGCTCTACGTGCGCACACAGATCGCGTGTTTATGGAGGCCGGCGATTTCTTTGAGAGCGTGCCATCGGGCGGTGACTGCTACGTGCTCAAGGGCGTCGTCAGCCAGCTGGACGATGCCAAGGCCCTCGCTCTTCTTCAGAATGTGAGGCAGGCCATGCAGCAAAGTGCGTCCCACCCTTCTCACAAGCCAGCTCTCCTGCTGCCGTGTTCGCCGTTAACCCGAGCGTGGTGGCTCGCTGCGCAATGGTGCACGCAGAGGGCAAGAAGCTGGTGCTGGTGGAGGCCGACTTCATCAAGCCCCACGATCAGCGGCAGATCAATCTTGCCCTGGACCTGGTGTCGATGACGGTCTACCAAGGCAAGGGCCGGACGCAGGAGGAATTCGCGCGGCTGCTGACCAGCGCCGGCTTCGCCCTCAAGCGTGTAGTCGAGACGCGCAGCCCCTTCACCGTCATCGAAGCTGTCACACAGCCGCGCTAAGGCAGGTGGTGCGACAGCCCTCTCCAGGATCTCCACGACGCCGCAAGCCCCTTGGCCTCGCATTCAGTTCTCTCGAACTATGAGCCACGTGAGCTCTCGAGCGTTGGTGAGGGCGCACCCCGAGGTGGAAGCCCTGCTTTACTCGCTACCTGCGTTGCACAATTCGTTGGCACTCTTGCTCAATCCGGCGGCACTCTTGCTCAACTCGGCGGCACTCTCGCTCAATTCGGCGGCACACTCCAGTACCACAGCACGCAGGCTTGCGAGGTCCGCGCTCAGAACCTCGATGGTCTGCTGCTGCTTCACGCCGGCCTGCTGCAGCTCCTCAATGGTCTGCTGCTGCTTCACGCCGGTCTGCTGTAGCTCCTCAATGGTTTGCTGCTGCTTCACGCCGGCCTGCTCCTCCAGCTGCCGCCCGGTGTACACCTCTCAGTGAGAGCTGCCCGCTCGCAAGGTGTGGAGGTGGTGGGAAGAGATGGGGCTGTTGAGTGATGTTGTACCAGACGTGCTATGCGGGCATTCAGGTGGGCAATTGTGGTTCCCATTTCTTCCTAGAATGAATGTGCGTGAGTCTTGCACAACTGGTAAAAGAAGTGATGTGTGGCTGATCCCTGAAAGCGACTACCTACCTTGTGCCTTTTGCAATGTTGAACTTCTTTGGTGACATCTTGAACATAATGGTAGCCTCGCTTGATGCCCCTGGAGGCGCATAAGGTGATCGTGTCTCGAATGGCTTCCCAGCTTGGGCGAGGGAAGGCGATTGCATAAGCATCAGGAGGAATGTTGGGGTCATCATGAAACTCTTCCTCTGGCGCTTCCTTCGCCGCGAAGAACAACTGTGTATCAGTCATCGTGGGTTTATCGAACTGATGTTCTCTGGCTTCTTTGGCTTTCTTTGTCCCTTTTTTTGGCCATTCCCCACGAAAAAACTCTGACCAGGTCAGCAACACATTGTGGTATTATGTGGTGGATGCCCTATTAGAGCAAGGGTAAACTGCGTTTCTCGGCCTGTGGCTGTAAAACCGAAAACTCAAGGTCATTTGAAATGAGAGCCAATGACTGTGGAATTTTTGTTTTGTAAGATAAAATTGTAAGATTTGGCAGCATCAACGGCGTACTGCTGCCCGGCCCGCTCTTCCTGCTGAGAGGGCAGTTTTGAAGATCTGGATCTTGGTGTGTGATTTAGACATGATAGACTGAGGCTTATAAGTGATATTAAGGGACTTAAGAAAATGATTCGAAAAGTTGTGTTATTGTGATTTCAAACTAGATCATTGGGGGAAAGTGATTTTATCAGTATGAAATGGAGGTTTCATGTTGTGGATATGTAACAACTTCAGGAATAGTGCCCCAATTCAGCACAAATGTGAAGAATGAAGTTCAGTCCATGTGCAACTGACTGAATGTGGTGTGAATTGATGAAGGGCATGATACCAAAAGCAAGGTGCATTTTGATGTAATTCTAGCACAGAGGCAAACAAGGTGGGATGAGGTTTTCTGTGTTGCATACATGTACACAACAAGAAAAAATGAGTGGATTGGTCATGTACATGTACGTGACAAACTAAGCATTTAATTGTTGGGTGTGTACATGACAGAAATCTTGAGAAAGCTTGGAGGTTAATATGTCTTGCGCCTATATTCTGTCTCAAGTGCTGGTCTATCAAATCCTGGATGGATCCCTATAGCTGTGGTGTTCAGGGCACCTCCAGGCCTCATGTCTTCTGCTTTAGCTCCCTCTGATGCTCCCCTTCCTCTTCTCCCTGCTCAGCTTTCAGATTCCCTCTCTGCCCTCACCAAGGTCAACAACACCCATGCCATTAAGAAATCCTACCATGATCTTGTTGCTGGCTACCAGTGTCACCTCTACCTTGTGCTGGTACGCTATCTGAATCATCACTCATAAGATTGATAAGGTGGTCAGTGACTTCACCATTGACCCAGATGGCCAATGGGTGGAGAAGAAGACACCTGATCCTGTACCTCATGTACAGCTGTGTGCGATCCCTGAGAAGCCATTCTGCTGCCTGGTCCACATCGTCCAGGAGCACTTCTGGCACCTGCCCTTGGCTGGCACTGACAAGTGGGTCTTCTGCAACTTGTTGAAGAAAGGGACCCTGATGAAGCAGAACCTGGGAAAGAAAACCATCAAGCAGTGGCTCTTTGAGCCTGTCCTCAACGCCATTCCCCAGCTTATGTACTGTTGTGACTGCTATGAGACAAATTTGATCTGCTGGACTGCTGCCAACTCTGCAATGGCTGGTTATACAACAAACCCTACAGAAGACCCACCACACAACAACTGGGGGCTTAGATGTGTACCTCACAGACAAATTGCGCAACTTTGGGGGTGTGGAATCTATGATCCTTGTGAGTGAATGTACAAATCCTGTTTTATTTAATCTCCTATTCTAATTGATCTTCTAATTTCAGTGTACTTCTGGGCAGATGAGGCATGGCACAGGTTGGGCACAGGGCCTCTGACACCTACCCCCATGCCAACGCCAAAGCTGACACCAATGCCAACAAGTGGAGGCACTGCTGTGAACCTCACCACTGGCGCCATTGCCTCAGTAAATGCACAACAGATTGTATTCAATGTTTATGTGAATAGCACAGTGGAGAAATAGAACACAATGAAAACTGGCCACAGGAAAGCATTCAACCAGACTTGCTGCATCTGCAAGAAGCAAGCCTCTGAAAAGAACCTAGAAATCTGCCTCAACCCAAATTGCAGAAGCTCATTCCACAAGGCCTGCACTCCTGACCCCTCAAAGCAACTTTGCTCAGCTGATTGCAAACTTCCTACCTTGGAGTAGAGACAGGACCCTTCTTTCCATCTTATTCTGGAATAAAATGTCATTGTCTTACTCAGGCCACTGCCCAACACTTAAAACTACTTTTGTGGACCACAAAACAAACATGCATACCATCTGTGCCACTTACTCTGCCCACTTGATCTCTATCCCTCCCTAAACACAACCTACACAACTACTCTCCTCTGCTGCAGCAACTTCACCTGTCACAAACCATCCCAGCCTACTATGTCCAGCAACAACCCCTCCCACCACAGTGCCCCCCTAAACACACTACTCATCACTTTTTCACCAGTCATTTTGGGAACATTTATCCTGCTTTAGTCATGGCAGGAACAACAAGGAGGAGCAGTTAGAAGGCTGAGGGCTGGGACAAGAAAGAGAACTCAAGGGACTGGCTTGAGTTGTGTGCTCTTGTTTTATTGTGAAAGAAACATTGAAATCATGGTTCCTCTGTTCTCTCAGGGAATTCAAGACCACATGAACCACAGAAGTTATCCATGATGCTCTTGCAGCCACCCAGTTTGACACAGCTGTCAGGGCGCTTGGCGTAGGCGACAAGGGAAGACGAGGGGCAACTGTGTATGATGAATAGCACCTTCTTGGCTGAGTTGCATCTAGGACATTCAGCACTGGCTGGGCTTGGTAGTAGGCAGCCAACTCCTCCATTTTGTCGTCCATGTTGTGAGGTTTCAAAAGATAAGAGACGAAACAGCGCAAAAGACTCAGCCCCTGCATGACAAAAACCCTTGCCATTGCCCTTGACCTCAACCTCAATCTTGCTGCTTGCCCACTTGCTGTCACCCTCAACAGTGCCACCTGCCCTCTCACTGGCAATGTTGCCCTCACCCCAGCCATATACCTCAACCTGGCCACCCATCTTCTCACCATCACCATTGCCATCATGGTGAGTCAACACCAATAAAGTCTGAAACTGCACACTTCATCCACATCATTCCCTATGTTCCTTGTGGAACTCTGGTTGTGGAATACCCTGTGAAAAAATGAAATAGCATTTGATGAAAATCTTGTTGACAAATGAGATGTCCTGTCTGCCTACACTGATGCAGACTGGGGTGGGCAGCTTGTTGGGACACTGTCACACAAGTCAGTCACCTGAATGGTGTTACTGTGGTGCCTTTTTAGTGGAGCTTGATTGAAATGCATTGCTTGCTCTATGGCCAAGGCATGCCTCAACACACTGTCAGACCTCTACCTCTCCAACAACGTCAGTCTCTTCAGAATTGGCAATGACCTTGCAGTACTGATCTGCAACCACAAGATAGCAGGACAACACTTCGCTCTGAGACCGCTTCCACTAACTCAGTGATTGACCAATCAACACACACTTGGGGTCTGCGGTTCTCCCCGGCCACTGTGCATGGTTGACACTCCATTTGTTGCAGCCACGAGCAAAGGCGAGAAAACACATGGGCATGGGGCTGGGGGTAAGTGTCGAGGTGCGGCGGTGCTGTTCGCTGTCGGAGGACGAGATGCGGCAGCTGTACGGGTTCAGCAACGAGCTGATGGCTGAGTCCGCCGACTCGTTCCTCAACCACATGGAGCAGTACGACCTCGCCTTCATCTTTCGCGAGAAGAGCAGCACCAGCGGTGCCAAGGCGGCCTTGGGTCGCCTCGTCGGCTTGTCCGTGTGGCGGACCATGGACACCGACAACTCCTGGGTTCAGGTCATCGTTCAAGGTGCGAAGATCAATTTATTATTATTATTATTATTATTATTATTATTATTATTATGTTATTAGTAATAATAATAATAATAATAATAATAATAATAATAATAATAATAAAATACAGGCAAGCTGCGGATAGTACAGGAGTACCGGCGACGGTCGTTGCATGTGGTGGCCTGTCTCTTGTACTACGCGTGGAAGCAGCTGCGCCACCCACTCACCCGCTTCTTCTTCTTCTCGATCGCGAGCGTGTTCAACTACGTCTCGATGAAGCGGAGCGTGGGCCGCTACTACGTGCTCAACAACATCCACCCGCCCGAGGAGCGCGCCGTCGTCGCGCCGCTCTACTCCGTCCTCGAGCGGTACCGCTCTCTCGACACACAGCTCCACCACCACCTTGACGAGTGCCAAACGTGTGCGTGTGCGTGTGCGGTCGCGTGTGTGTGCGGTGCAGGGCGGTGAAGGATGACAATTTCGAGGTGGAGGAGGGCACGGGAGCGATCAACGTGCACGTGGTGATTCAGCCGGAGACCTTCGCCGAGTACCCCGAGTCCTACTTCGACCTGCCCGAGGCCCGCGAGTACATTGCGCTCAACCCGCGGTACCGCGAGGGCTACGACCTCAGCTACGTGTTCCCCTTCTCCCTCGCCAACGTGGTCTCCATGGCCCGTCGCTGTTGGCAACAGAACTGGCGGCCTCCGCGCACCGCACGCCACGACATCCAAACGTTAGCATGTCCTGCGCCCTCAACATCTTCTTCATGATTACGATGATGCGGCGTTATAAACTACAACCATGGAGTTGAGGATGAACGAACGAAGGAAGCAGACTAGACAATGACGGCGGTGGCCTGTGGGTGGGTGTGCTTGTGGTACTGGTCGAGCGCGTGCGGCATCCAGCGCTTCAAGCGTACGATTCTGTCGGCGTTTGGTGGGTGCGTGGACAGGTACTTCAACACTACGCCACCACACGCGCACAGCGATCAGCGCATCAGCGAAAGTGTCCATGAGAAACGAGAGCGCAGCGGGCTTACTTGAGGGCGACGCTGCAGAGAATCGGATCCATAGATCAACGGCTTTCGTGGGGTTGTAGCCCGCTTCGGCCATCAGCATCAACCTGGTGTGGAGTGACGTCGATCGAGTAGGTCGCACACAACCGACGGATGTGAGGAGACTGAAGCGGTGGAAGGCGAAACAAATTGTATTGAGGAGAAACTGTGTTGCTGTACCCGATGAAGTCGGCTTCGTGCTCAAACTTGCGCGAGAACGGGAGTGCGAGGAACAACGTCAAGAACTGGCATAGAGGCGCATGGTATGGATGATGGATGATGCGATGTGTTTTGTTGTTGTGTCGAGGTGCGCGTTAGCAAAGGTCGCGCATGGTACGATGGTATTTGCTCGGGTACGGACCTGGTTGATTAACCAGCCGGGCTCCTCCCGCGCTATCAAGATGGCGGTGAGCCATCCCAGTGCTCGTTCCCAGCGCATTTTACTCCACTTCTCGGCGGCGTGTCCTGGTTGCCGATTAGACAGCGTGTGCGTGTGCGTGTGCGTGTGCGGTGGTGCACAAGAGAGTACGTACGGGCTACCACGTGCCCTACCTCGTGGCCAAGGACGGTGGCGAGGCCATATTCGTCTTGCGTGACGCTCAGTATCCCTGTAAAAACGCACACCTTGCCGCCAGGCAGCACGAACGCGTTCATTTCGTTTGACTGAATTACCTGTATGTGGCGGTGGTGAGCGTGGATCAGAGAATGAGGAGGAGGAGGAGGAGGCAGAGGTGGAGAAGCATGAGGAAAAGGCAGAGGCGGAAAAAGGGAGGAGGAGGAGGAGGAGGAGGAGGAGGCAAACCAAGAACTCCCAGTGCAGGCCCTGGAGATCGGTTTGCTCTATGATTCTGCGTCCAATCCTCTTGACTGCGAGAACCAGCTGCGTTGCGACGATTAGACCAAGGCGACAGCAACTTTTCTTTCTTTCGTGGTGGTCTTGCGTGTGCCGTGTGTTGTTTTGTCGTGTCGCGTACCTCGTGGTTCTCGGGGAGGATTTGGTCCTTGTACTGCTGTTTGAGGATGTGGAATGAGGCGAGACCCATTCTTTGCTCCTCCTCCCGCGACACGTCCATCATTCGCCTACGACCTGCCAAGACACACCTCGCATCAATTCCTGCGACGCGACGCGTCGTGTCGCGTGCGATGTGTGCGTGTGCGTGTGCGCAAAAGGTCGATTGAAGCGTACCGCTGTGGGGCACGACGTCCTGGTAGTACTGCCAGTACCCGTAGCCGCCCAGCGGGATCGCCAGCAGGAGGCCCACGGCGAACGCCAGCCGCTTGGGTCGCTTCCTCACCTCCTTCTGCACCTGCGACCAAAACGTGCGCATCTTCACTGCACAAGACCACGTTTTATTATTTTGATTATATTCGTATATTAATTGCCTCAAGTAAACATTAAACGTTACAATTGCAATATTTATTGTATTAATAACCATTGATTTATTTTTTTTAGATTAAATGCCTGGAAGAAATGGAGGTGGGGTAGACGTACGATGATGGAACTGGTGGAAGAAGCCGCTCTTGTGGCGTCGTTGGATCAGTGCGCCGGGTGGCGTTCCATGCGAGCCCACAAACGTACGGTTCAAAATCGCTCCCCTACTCGCGATTGGCGACCGGTTGGCGGCTCGCGACCCGGGCAATGCAGCCGTGGGAGGAGCTGGCAAGGTCCCCCGCGCGGTAGAGAGGATGAAGCGTTTGGCGAAGGCTGGTGGCGGCACAGTTGAGGGAATGCAGCCACGTAGCAGGGAGGAGGACAAGCGCAGGCTTGCCGTGGTGGGGGAAGAGTGGCGGTGGCGCAGCCCCGGCAGGGGTCCCGCAGCAGCAGCCCTCGGGCCACCCTTCAAGCGGTGCATGCTGGCCCTCACGAGGCCGGGGAGGATTGGAATGAATGAAGACCAAAACGAGAATAGATTTATTAAACTGTTAGAAGAATAAGATAAACTAATAATATTCGTGGGAAGCAGCCGCGCGTAGATCGATCAGCGCTGGTCAGGGCAGGAAAAGATGAGGCGCGGCTCGGGCTCATCGTTGGCGCGCGCACAAAGCGGCATCCCCACGGGCTCCAGCGGCGACGTACGCACCGCTACACCCACCCAGCAATCAATCCATTCCAGACTTTTTGCATTCCTGATTTTGTTTTTGGTTTGTTTGGTCTACATGGTGTCACAGGGCACCGGCACGGGGGGCGCCGGCAGCTTCAGCTTCAACCCGAGCGGTGCACCCTCCTCGGCCACGGCCACTGCCTTCCCCTCCTTCTCCTTCTCCAGCACGCCACCCTCTTCTTCTTCTTCTGCTCTCCCCGCCTTTTCCTTTGCCCCGTCGGCGTCAGCGGCAGCCTCGCAGGCTTCTCCTTCATCATCGGCGCCGCCGCCCGCGTCGTTGTCGTTCACGTTCCCCGATCACAACCCCCAGCCCCAGCCTCATGAGGCGCAGCCGCAGCCGCGACAAGCGCAGATCGGGCCGCCTTCGCCCTACGCGCACGCGGCGCCCGGCGGGTCATCATCGCCCGCGGCGGCAGCCAGCGGCGCAGAGCAACCGTGGGAGCCCACCTTCAAGCGTGAGCACAAGGACGAGTCACCCGCCGGCAACCTCCTCCGCAGCACTACGGCGTAATCACTTTGCCACCTATACATCATCATCACCATCACCACCATCACCATCTGACATTGCGTTGGTGATGATGGGTGATCAGGATCCTCAACAAGATCGGTCCGCGCAATTTTGACTCGATGGTGCGCGAGCTGGCCGAACATGTGACCGGGCGCTGCGTGCACGACGGCAGGCAGGGCGTGTGCGGGAACGGCATCGCAGGCGTGCAGCAGCTGGAGATGTTCAGCCGCATCATCTTCGAGAAGGCCCTCGAGGAGCCCAACTTCAGCGACATCTACGCCCACGTCTGCCGCGCCATCTCGCCCCTCTGCCCCCGCTTCGATGACGCTACCGTACCTGCCCTACTGCATTATTAATGGCTGCATATCGTATCATCTGACAACGCACGCGCACACGCACCACCGCACACGACAGTTTGAATTCTTTATGAGCTCCATGTGCGATGGTGAGGTGGTTGATTACCTGGAGTTTGAGGAGGATGAGGAGGATACGGACGACGAAGGCGACGACGGCGAAGACGAAGGCGAAGCGGCCCAGCTCAAGCAGCAGATCCTGGAGCGCAAGGCCGAGTTTCGGCGCCGGCTGCTGGGCAACCTCAAGTTCGCATCAGAGCTGTACAACTGCGGCATGCTGTCGACCGGCGACCTGCTCGACATGGTCGACTACGTAGTCGACCACGCCGAGCTGTGCTGCTACTTCATGCGCCACGCCGGCCGCATGCTCGACTTCCGCACCGAAGACGCCGTCGAGCACGGCCGAGTCGAGCCGCCTTTCTACGCGTCGCGCGAGGTACTCCGCGTCGCAGCCGCAAATTGATTGAGACAACTACTGCGGTGTTGACACGTGTCGTGCGTGCGCTGTAGGAAGCGAATGATGCCAAACCGTACATAGACAGTATCTACGCGCGACTCGCAAAGAACCTGGAAGACCACAAGTTGCCCACTCGCATCAGTTTCATGATCCAAGACCTGCTTGAGGAGCGCAACAACCACTGGGAGAAGGTGCCGCCCAGTGCGCCGGCTGCCGAAGACCCGCCTCGCAAACCTCCCGTCACCGTGCGCCGTTCCCTCGCTGGCAAGCCGCCAGGCCCCGCCGCTTCCGCCACCTCACCGCCCACATCGCGCGCTGCCCAAGTCGCAGCCGCTGCATCGGCCTCGCCAGCTCGCCCCGCCAACGTACCAACCCAGCCGCAGTCGCCGCAGTCTCCTGCGCAGGCGAGAGCGCCCGCTGCAGCTACCACGGCGACGATGGAGTCCAAGCGCGAGCAGGTGCGGCTCATCGCCGGCTCGATCGTGCGGTCCCTGAAGGAGGCGCTGCAGTGGGCCGACGACAACGAGCGGCGGATGGACGCGCAGCCGGGCATGCGCACCGCGGCACGCGTGGAGGAGCTCAACCGCGCGTTTCTCATTCGGGTGAGCGAGGCCCTCGAGCGCATGCAGCGTCAACACGGCGAGGTGCCCTTCCTGCAGAACCTGATCGCCGTCATCGCCGCCTACGCTCGGGACACGGCCAAGGTCGGCGGCGAGCGCGGGCCCTACCAGCCGGCCAACATCGCGCGGCTCAAGGGCACGCTGGTCGACCGGGTGGCCCAGGTCGAGCAGGTCATCAACCAGTCCTCGAGCGCCCAACCAGCGGGTGCTACGTCACGACCAGCGGCGGCTGCTGCCCCGGCGGCGACGGCGGGAGCGGCGGCTGGTCATCAGCAGCCTGCGCCCCTTGCGGCAACGAGCGCGCTCGCGCGGCCACCGGGGCTGGCCACCGGTGCAATGGGTGCAGGGCCGCCGCGAGAGGTGCAGCGAGCGCCTGCACACGCACCTGTGCCGACGTCCGCAGAGTTGCCACCTAGCTGGGTCGACCCCGATCTGCAACAAGTTACCGCAGGCCAGCCACTCGACAGGGTCTCCCTTGCCTCTCTCCCTGTTCCGCCGCGATCGCGTGCTGATCAGTGTCGTTTCGTGTGGCGCAGCTGCTCCGCCGATGGGAGGAGGAACTGGTCGCCAAAGCTGCCGATCTCGAACGCCGCGCGAAGGCGGTGGCCTCCTTCGACCGGGTCTGCGTGGGGCTCGATCGCTCGGTACACGCAGCCCTTTCCGCCCCTTCCATGCGTAATCTTCTTTGGAGATTGAGGCCTCACCTCGCGCCGCCATCTCTTTTGTGGCGCGCACGGCACACCCTAGATGGCGGAACTTATAACCAACATCGACCAAGTGACCATCGCCCAGACCGAGGTCGACCAGGGACTCGACCTCATCCTACGAGTACGCTCCCTCGCCATGACGGAATGCGGGACGTCGCATACTAATCACGTCTCAATGTGTGCGTGTGCGATGTGTGCACAGCACCAAGAGAGCTTTTACGCGATCCTATGCGACCTGCAGAAGGAGGCGGAGGCCACGCTCACCGAGGGCGACGCCGACCGCCAACGAGAGCGGAGCTACGACTCAGCAAAGGAGGTGGACAGTGGACTCCACGACGTGGAGCTCACTCTCAAGGGCCTGGTCGAGGGATTCAACAGCCAGCTCGTGCAACGACGGACCTCCCAGGAGCAAAAGGTGCGTCGCCACAGCGCTCACCCCGAATCCGCTACAGAGCGTTTCACTCCTCTAACCGTGTGTGTGTGTGTGTGGTGTGTCATGTCTCGGGCGTGTGCGTGCGCGCACGTAGGTGGTGGAGTTGGAGGAGATCCTGAACAACAGCCTGAACGCTCTGCAGTGGAT
>CDFC01045060.1:0-14332 GCA_000826385.1 Acanthamoeba rhysodes | reverse complement strand
TGTGTGTGTGTGTGTGTGTGTGTGTGTGTGTGTGTGTGTGTGTGTGTGGTGTGTGTGTGTGTTTGAGAGGGAGAGAGAGAGAGAGGGAGAGAGGGAGAGAGAGAGAGAGGTGCTGCTGCGGGGCTGACCTGGGGATCGGTGGGGGTTGTAGCGACCGAAGGCAGGGTTGGCCGCGGCCAGGATTGATGTGCGGGCGTTCAAGCGCGTGGTAATGCCTGCCTTCGCGATCGATACGGTCTGCTGCTCCATCACTTCGTGAATGGCCGTTCTGTCCGAGTCGTCCATCTTGTCGAACTCGTCGATGCAGCACACGCCCATGTCGGCCAGCACGAGCGCACCGCCTTCGAGCACCAGCTCGCCCGAAATCGGGTCCTTGATCACGGCGGCGGTGAGACCGACGCCTGACGATCCCTTGCCGGACGTGTAAATGGCTCGTGGGGAGACGCGAGAGATGTGTTTGAGCAGCTGCGACTTGGCCACACCGGGGTCGCCCATAAGGCAGATGTTGATGTCGCCTCTGATGCGCATTCCAGCGCCCATGTCCTTGGTCACTCCACCTACCATCAGCAGCAGCAGGGCCTTCTTGACGTCCTATACAAGCCAACGTGCCAGGTTACGGTCGCGAGCAAGCAAACACGAGAACTAATGAGAGGTAAGTTGAAGATACGTACGTCGTGACCAAAGATCTCGGGAGCGAGAGACGACGCCAGGGTGGCGTAGGCCCGAGGGCTCTCAGCCAAGGCCATGATTTCCCTGTGATAACCATGCGAGCACAACAACAACGACAACTGAGCAACAAAGAATACAACAGCGATCGATAGGAAAGACTCAAGGCCAGTGTACGCACCTTTCCATCATCGGGGTAATGGAGTATTCGAGGTAGGACTTCTTGTGTCGGTGGATGGCCATGGCATCCATGAAGGTTTCGGACAGCAATGCTCCGGGAAGCATGGCTTTGAAACCTGTTTGTTGCAAGACCGCGGACGGTTACTTCCAGTTGCCCCAAGGACATGCGGAGTGTCGCAGGGGTGCGACAGGCACTACGAACCCGAGGCGGGAGTGGGCAGGAAGATGCCCCAAAGTGTGACAATGTCGCCAGGTCCACACTTTCGAGATGCTTCGCCTCGCGCGTGAACGATGAGACTGGTGGGTACGTGGCCCATGGGCACCTCTTCGGCAATCTGGTGGATAGTAGCGGCGTTCAGCTCTCATGTGCGCACTTCCCGCTCTTCACGACAGCCACGGTCCAACGTACTTCTTGGATTCGCACTTCCTGAAACTTTGTGAACTTGGACGCGCGCATGTGTGGATGCAGTCTGCCCTTGGTCTGCTTCTTCTGGCATTCGGCCGAAGGGCATTGTATGATGGGCATGAACGTCTTGCCGAGCACTTCCTGTTCACGTGACCGCGGGTCAGAATAAATGACTCAGAGTAATGGACCAGGTGAGTGGTGGTAAGGACCTGATAGATGGCGGTCTCACAGTCCGAGCACGTGTAGGCCGCCACGATCATCAGAGGCTTCACTTCGGTCGTGCGGGTCACCATGCCCCGGATGCGCACCAGGCTGCCGATGTGCCGAGCACCCACCTTGCGCAGCGGGATCATCTTGGCGTCCTGCGACCCAAGGATGCGCGCCTCGCTGCACGCAAATGCCAAGCCAACAACACCGACGATGAGGATTCGAAGAAGGCCAGGACACCATATCGGCCCGATCGCGACGAAGGCCAAGGTGGTACGCACTAGCTTCGTGTGAGGGATTTGGGGAGGGCAGCCGGCTGAACCGCGGCGCCGTCCTGGGCTCCGCTGGAGAGGTTCTCGCGGCCGACGTCAGTGCGCACCATGTTGGTGCCGGGGATGCGGACCCCACGAAGCTGATGGTCGCGAACGATAGCCTCCACATCCCTCGTGGAGACATCTGGTGATGAGGTGGTCAGGAGGAGACAACCAAAAGAGAGAGCTTTGGGAGTTGCAGGGAAGATGCGTGTACCGGAGCCCACTTGCGGCAGCGGCAGAGCGTCGAGCATCTCGTCGACGGCCTCCTGCAGCAGCTTGACGTAGCGCAAGCAGTTTCGTTCGACATTGCAAATGAATTGATCCCATTCTGCGGCTTTCTCGGCTTCCACCCGCCTATCGGCATACTACACACGCCATAGGCTATCAATTGCTTGAAGAAATAAACCAAATGATAATGATAATGAAATGAACACGTACGTGCTTCAAATCGTCGAGCTCGATTACGATTTCCTTCGCACGCCGTCTCCTGATCTCCCGTATACGCTGAGCATATTTGTCTCCTTCCTCTCCGCTAAAGTTGCTCAAGAATTCAGTCCATTTCTGAATCTCTGACGGATAGGACGGCAGGGCGGTGACTCGTGTGTTCACCCGGCCGCGTTGCCCAATCTTCTTCGGCTGCATGCAGACGTCGTTCTCCCGCAAAAATCAAGCCTCCAATGCCCGAATGTTCGTCTTCTCCGTGTCCTGTTCTGTCCTTGGGGTCCTTCCCGCCAAAATAAAATGGCGCCAAACAAATCATCGAAGAAAACAATTTTCTTGCTTTTTCCGAGACAGCAACTTGTTTGTTGCTCTGCACCGAAGCAACGATCAACACAGGGCACACGAGGGACGCAAGATTGAAGATTGTTGTCAATTTGAACAGTGTTCTCATATCTTTTAACCACGCATTTTTTGTAGCTCGATTATGGTATGACCTCCCCTCCTTAGATCGTCGCCAGCCCTCAATTATCATCTGACCTCAAATGGCCTCAGGGAAACGAGGCCGACTCTTCCAGTTTGGAGTTTCTCATCTCGGCTGGCCTCCCTCGTGGCGGCGCTGTAGAGTGCCTGAGAGTAAGTGCCATCTGCTCTCCCGTTATTATATTTTTTTTTTCTCTTTTTTTATCCGGCAATGGGCTCATTGCTTCTCCATCAGAGGGCGAATGGCGACATCGCACTCGCGATCGAAGAGTGGAGCAAGATTCAAGGTTCGTGGCAGGAGCCATCGAGTAAGCCACCCACGCCAGTGAGCCAACCAGCTGGTGGCGCTGCCAACCCACACGTGACCCAAGACATCCTCACAAGCGCCTTGGCGGCCGCCAGTGGCACACCAGCGTACGTGCATACTGCCGCAGCGTTCATCAATCGATAAAGATAGGAATTCACTTTTTCTACTGGATTGTAATGATCATGTAGCGGCAAGCCCAACGATGTGGACGACGACCTTGCCAAAGCGCTGGCGCTCAGCAAGCAAGAGTTCAGCGGTGGCCCTGAGCCCTTGAGTTCGTACTTCGAATCTCTTTTCTTCTCTCTCCATGTGAGTCTGCTTGCTCACGTTGTGCCTGGGCGTGAGGACAGCCAAGGAAGAGCGCGAGATGCAGCTTGCCCTGGCGGCCAGCTTGAAGAGTGCCAACCAGATGGAGGTGGATCAGACGGGCTTCGGCCTCTCTGCCGATGAAATGTACGGGCTGTGTGTGTGTGTGTGTGTGTGTGTGTGTGTGTGTGTGTGTGTGTGTGTGTGTGTGTGTGTGTGTGTGTGTGTGTGTGTGTGTAAACGTGCCTGCTCAAGCTCAGCGCGACCACGTAGGCTAGCTCTGCTTACCCCTTCGTCTACTATCGCACCTTCAGGCAAATCCAGCAGGCGGTCGAACGTTCGCTGTTGGAGAGCGGCGTCGGTTCCGACGCGATGAGCCTCGTGTCCAACAATCCCAACCACCGCAAGCGTGAAGAAGGGCTGCCCGTCGGCCTCCGCAACGTGGGCAACACCTGCTACTTCAACTCGCTGCTGCAGGTACCTGACCACACGCGAGCTTCCTTTGAAGTTTGTGGCTGTTGGGGACCTCACCACAAGGCTTGGCTTGCAGACGTACTTTTACATTCCGAGCCTGCGACAAGCCATTCTGTCGTTCCCAGCTGACGAAGCCGCCAAGAAGACCGACAAGGCTGCCACGGTCGACTGTACGCACGATTCACGCACCAACTAACCACTCTCTTGCCCCTTCTTAGTGGTTAGCCTCTCACACACCACAACAAATTGTGTTGTATCAGTCATGAAGGAGCTGCAGCGGATCTTTGCCTACTTCCTGTTTACCAACCAAAAGTGGGTCGACCCTTCGGCGCTTCTTAAGAAGATCCTGGATCGCAACGGCACCCCTGTAAATATCGGCAACCAAGAGGACGTGAGCGGTACCATTTCTCGCCTAATCTAACTATTTGGATCGTGCCACACTCTCTTACTTACCTCGTTGACACACACACACACACACACACACACACACACACACACACACACACACACACACACACACACACACACACACACACACACACACACACAACCACAGAGTTTAACGAGCTCTTCCTGGAGAGAATCGCCGAAGGCCTGGACCTCACCTCCAAGCTCACCAACTCCAAGAACAACTCTGAAATGATCAAGAAGTACGTTGGCATGATCGTGCGTTCTCTCTAGAGTACAAGGGCTGCGTTTCTAATCATGACCTCTCGTTGGCCACGACAGCATGTTCCAAGGCCTGGCTGTAGAGTACCTGAACGCGCACGAAGCCGACGGCTCGCCCATTGAGACGACTCAAGACGGTGTCGTCGTGGCACATCTGGTACCACTCCCCTCATAAGTGCCAGCGGCTGTTGCTTGCTTTGCAGATGCTAATGCCAACCAATTTCTATGGGCAGATTTTGCCAGTGGTGGAGGAGGAAAAGGATCTGTACGAGGCGCTCGATAGCTACATGGTGGACGCCGTGAACTACACCACCGAAAAGGGCCACGCAACAGTCGCCGAGCAGTCCAGGTGGTTCAAGAAGCTGCCTCCCGTGCTCATGCTCCAGCAAAACGTTCGTTCGCCGCTCAAGCGTGTGCACTGTTGCGTTGCGTTGCGTTGCGTTGCGGTTGAGACTTACAGTCTAGTGATACGGTCCCATGTGCAGCGAGTCAAGTTCGACGTGGCAAGCGGCTCGTACCGGAAGCTCAATACGCCGTTGCGCTTCGACCCGGAGGTGTTCATGGACCGATATTTCCTTGAACAGCGTGAGCAAACGACCCAGGTGAGGAGGGTGGTAACCCAGTGGCGATCTGACCTGAACGTACTGGACAAGAACATTAAGGCCATCACCAATTATAAGGTACGGACTTCTTGGAGGCTGCCGTCAGGGATTCATATGCTAATGCTGACTGCTCTGTGTGATAGGGTCGTTCGCATGGGCTGCCCGAAGCTCTCCAGAGTGCGGCGGACTACCTGAGCGAGAAGGAGGGCGACCACGGCCTCGCGGCCTCGATTCAATTGCTCAACACCTTCTACAAGCTCGAAACAGACAAGCTCAAACGTACGCACAAATCAAAAGGCCTGTCTGTGTTAGAGACTGGGCGAACATCTTTTAACACACACACACACACACACACACACACACACACACACACACACACACGCCAACGATACACAGAGCTGCAGGAGGAGGCGCAGGTATACCGCACCAAGATTGCGGGAGCCTATGACCAGTTCCCTCGCAAGGCCTCCTACTCACTCTTTGCCGTGTGGATCCACGCCGGTGTAGCCGGCAGCGGTCACTACTGGGCCTACATCCGTGCCGGCAAGAGGAAGAGGGCTGCCGCTGCCGCTGCTCCTACCGCTGCACCGGGCGATACTGAGGAGTGTACGCTACCACCACAACCACATGTTGCTACTACATCTACTCTCTGGGCTGATTATCATGTTGTTTTTGAGTGATTTGAAAACTAACATTCCTTGATGCATCGACAATCAGCCAAAGCGAAGGACAAGGAGCCCATGCAAGAGGTAACAACCGACACCGAGCCTACCGAGGGCGCTGCGGCTACGAAGGAGCTGGAAATGACCGACAAGGAGGAAGAAAAGGAGTGGCTCAAGTTCAACGACATCCTGGTCACCGGGGTATTATTGCTTGCCCACCTCTTTTATGCGTATTGCTCATATGTTGCATTATTTTTGTGTAGGCCGACGCAGCAACTGTGTTCGCCGACGCGATCGGCGGGTCTGGCACCGCTACGGGCTATTTCCTGATCTACGTGGAGACGGACACCTTGAAGGCCATCCAGGAGGCCTTCCTGCCCGACGCCGAGACCGATGGCCAGTACCTCAGCACCAAGACCATCAAGGTAGACTACACTTGTTTTCTCTGCGATCGCGATCGGCTTCGTTATTGCGTGTTGGGTGTCTGACACAGTGCGATTGCGTGCCTGAATGCGCGCAGGATGAGATCGAGGCCGACAACGTCAAGTTCCTGGAGACGTTGGAGAAGTTCAACACGAGCGCGTCGGAAGATAAGGTGACCCAGTTCAAGAACACCTACGAGAACAAGCTGGCCGAAGCCAAGCAGTACACCGACGACGCCCTCTACACCGCCAACGTGAAGGACCTCAGGATCAAGAGGTGCGCCACCCTTCTCTTTCTCTCACCACCACCACGAATGATGATTTTTGGGCCAAACTTAACTTTTCCATTTCGTTTTGTTCGTTTGTTTGTGGGTTTGGGGGGTGCGGAGGGCAGCTTCTACGCATTCTTGACCACCATTGGCATGGAGGACATGGCCAGAAACGAGGTCATCAAGGACGTCTACGTCCAGACCTTCGAGAAGGGTCTCGAGAAGGACATGGACTCGAGCTACTACAAGAAGGTGTCCGACCTCATCGGCGAGGACAACATCCAGCTTGCCATCGCCAGCGTCTTTGACAATGCCGTACGTCCTTCACGACCATCCACCACGTCAACACCACGCACGGTCAATAACTGGTGTGGTGTGTGGTGTGTGTCGCCGTCGTGGTGGGCCCTGGGCACTGTACAGGCGGACGTGCTGAGGAAGGAGTTCCAGGACTTCAGGAAGACAGCCCAACTCTACACGGCCGGACTCAACTTCTTCCTCGAGCGCAGGCACGACCAGGCCATGAACGCCTTCAAGCTCGCCCTGGTGGCCGACAACCAGGTGGAGCACATGGAGGTAAAGCGGGCCAACCAGATCATGTGCAGCATCAAGTTCTGCCTTCACGTACACAGCTCCCCGCCCACGCCCCTATTCATGACACGGCTCGCCACACTCACATCCACTCACTCGTGTTTTTTGCAATCGCAGAGAATGGCGGAGGAGGCCAAGCAGAAGCTCGTGACGGGTAACTACGTGGACGCGCTTCCCCTGCTCAACCGGTCCGCCCTGTACGCTGTTCAGTTGCTCGACAGGGCCGATCCGTTCTTCGTCCAGCTCAAGAGTGAGATCACCGGCTGGTACAACAGCCGCGCTTTCCCCATCACCGACGAAGGTAAGCCACTCCGCCTCCCCAGTGAAGGTGACGGTTGATTGACGCCGTGTGTGTCGTTGTGTGTCGTGCGTTGCGTATCAAGGCTACAACCGGCTCAACCAGGCGGTGGGCACGCTGCTGGCGCCGCCCTTCGCGGTGAAGCAGTTGGACCCGACCCCGCTCAGTCTGCCCGACTATGGCCGCGGCGAGACGGAGAAGTGGGAAGGCGTCGCGCGGCGACAGCACGAGCACCTCACCGCGCTCCAGGAACAGGCGCCCCACCTGTGGCTCACTCACATGCCCATCCCGCCCGAGCGGCCGCCCGCCGCCACCGACCCCGCTGCCGACCCGCAGTCTGGCGCTGCTGCCACGTCGACCTCCACGTCATCATCGTCATCGTCGCACGCGTCACACTACATCGCCTAGACGAGCCCTTTGGTGCCTGTCCACCCTCCTCCTCTTCCCCCTGCTCTCACCTTTTTCTTCATCACGTGTACTTGCTGAATATACTTCATTTATTCCAGTTCACTCCTCGCGTAATAAGAATAGTTAATATAAGAAAGTTATAATTACGTGTTCCATGGTAATTTTCTGGTTATTTTCAATTGGGCGCGCCTTGGTTTCCCCATCAACTGCCCGACGTCGGAATCATTCGGTTTCGTCAATCTCAGTCCCTGCCCTCGCGAGCGGTCGACCGCCACCCGCCGGCTCTCGGCTCGAATCCTGCCCGAGTTTCCCTACGCCCAGGTATAAATACCCAGCTCGCCCCTGTACTCGCCCACGCGAGCAACCACATCCACCACTACAACAGTTCACTACAACAGCTTCACGCACGCGCACACACACACACAGCGCGACATGTCTACACTCTTTGGATTCACCGACCCGTTCGCGGACCTGCTCGACATGCAGAGGCAGATGGACCGCCTCATGAGCGCCTTCACCGCCGACGTGCCCAGCCTGTTGACCACGACCACGACGACCGCCGCGCCCGTGGCGACCATGACCGGCGTGCCCCAGCCGACAACCGCCGCCGCCAGGGCGCGGAGGTGGTCGCCGAGCCTCGACGTGTGGGAGACGGAGCAGTCGATCGTGCTCCACGCCGAGCTGCCCGGCTGCAGCCTCGACGACATCAAGCTGAGCGTGACCGGCGACAACCGGCTCGTGCTTGAGGGACACAAGCGCACCGCCGAGACGATGGAGAAGAAGATGAAGGAGGAGCGGTGGGTGCGTCGCGAGCGGTTCGAGGGCGACTTCTACCGCACGCTGCTACTGCCGGCGGGCGTCGAGGCCAGCCAGATCCGGGCTGACTACGCGAACGGCGTGCTCGAGGTGGTCGTCCCCAAGCCGACCCGTGAGCGCGGCGCCAAGCGACAGACCATCAACATCAGGGAGGGCCTCGGAGCCACGCCGCAGCTGCCGAAGGAGGTCGAGCAGCAGCCCAAGGTCGAGAAGAAGCGGGCCGAAGAGGAGAAGACGCAGGAGGAGGAGGAGGAGGAGGAGCGTGTAGAGGCCCAGCCGCCGCTGCAGTTGGAGAATAAGGAGGAGGAGGAGAAGATGGAGCAGCCCCCGCTCGAGAAGATGGAGGAAGTGGAGCAACCTGCAGAGGAGGGCACGCAGTTGGCGAAGAAGGAGGAGGAGGAGAAGATGGAGCAGCCCGAGTTGAAGGAGGAAGAGCGCGTGGAGGCTCAGCCGCCGCAGCTCGAGAAGGAGGCGAAGCCTACCGAGGAGGCGAGGCAGACCATTGAGATCAAGTCCCCCGCCGAGCAGCCGCAGGTCGAGATGAAGGAGGAGATGAAGGAGGAAGAGCGCGTCGAGGCCCAACCGCCGCAGCTCGAGGAACAGGAGGCAGTGGAGCGACCTGCAGAGGAGGGCACCATCGAGATCAAGACCCCCGAGGAGACCACGACCGCCGAGGCCCAGCCGCAGGCCGAGAAGATGGAGGAGGAGGAGGAGCGTGTGGAGGTCCAGCCGCCGCAACAGCCGCCGCAGGTGGAGATGAAGGAGGAGGCGAAGAAGGTGGAGGAGGAGGAGGAGCTCGTGGAGGCTCAGCAGCCGCCCCAGGTCCCGGCCGAGAAGGAGGTCCCGATCGAGCCGACCGAGGAGGGCAAGCAGGAGCCCACGACCGCCGAGCCCGAGCAGATGAAGCAAGAGCCCGAGGAGGAGAAGAAGCCCCAGCAGCAGCAGCAGCAGCAGCAGCAGCAGGAGGAGAAGGAGGGCTACACGCCCACGACACAGGGCGAGCGCAGCATCTTCATCGGCGAAGGCGAGGCCCATTGACAATGAGGAGGAGAGCGAGGCGTTGAGGTGCAACAACCTGTGTCTTTTAAAAGGGAAATATAAATATATTCTACTGAATAACTGAGAAATAACGACTTGGTGAGAATAACATGGAAGTGTTTAGCAGTGTGTTTGCCAAATGCATGTCCGTCCGGACGTGTGTGGAGGCTCGGGGGTGGAGAGGGACCGCTTTGACAGCGATGCCGCCGAACTTTCCGCAGAACTTGTTTTAAAGTGGGGAGGGGCCTTGTCACGCTGACGTGGTCGTCAACCCAACCGCACTCCGCCCCAGGAGAGGTCCATCTTACCTTTAGTTGCCGCCGTCACCGTAGCAGGACCGGAGCTCCAGACCTAAAGACGAAGAAGAAGAAGAAGACGAACGGGCCAGTGCAAGAAGTGGTAGACGAAGAAGAAGGAGGAGGAGGAGAAGAAGGCATGGACTTGCCCCCGCCCGAAGACGAAGACCACCTTGCTGTTGTTGTGGGCGGCGGAGAGATGGACGTGATGGACTACACGGAGGCCTGGGGCGGAGAACTGGCCGGGGCGCTCGTTGAAGGAGGAGGAAGAGATGAAGGAGGAGGAGGAGGGGAGGAAGAGTGGAGCGCGGCCCACTTCCAACCAGGGCGGGTGCTCGACCTGTTGGCGCTGCCGGACGAGCTGCTGGTGCGGGTGCTGGCCTCGCTCTCGAGCCTGGCCGACGCCTCCAACGCCTTCGCCGCCTGCCACCGCCTCTACTCCATTTACCTCGACGACCACTACTGGCGGTAATTATATTATTATTGTTATTATTTTTTCCCCACAACTTGTCTATTTATATTTATTATATTATATTAATTATCTTTGTTGTTATCTATCATTATTGTTATTTTTTTTTGTAGAGCGGTGGTGAAGGGCCGGTGGGGGGTGCGCGGGCGCGGCTTGCGGCAGTCGGCGGGCATCGACGTCTCGTGGCGCTGCTTCGTCCAAGAGAAGCTCGCCCTCTTCCGCGAAGGTCCCCCCTCTTCCCTTTTCCGCTTTCCTCAATAGAATAATTATATTTAAATCAAAATCACGAAATGTGAAACCTAAACCGAAACGAAAAACAAATAAAAACGAAACGTTAACGTTTTGGTGTTTGGCGTGGCAGGGGCGATGGAATGGAGGACCAAGTCCAAGAGCGGGGACTCGCCCGTGTCGCGCTACACCCACACCGGCACCGTGGTACGCACCACCCGATCACGCTCTATGGAGCGCGAGGGTGATGCTGATCGAAGCGTGTGGATGGGCCCTGCTGCCTCCGCTGTGTTGTTGTCGACTTCGTGTCTCGGCTCATCTAGGTGGGCAGGAAGATCTACTACATCGGCGGCCAGACGTCTCCCGACGTGCCTCGCCTCAACGAAATCTGGGCCTACGACGTTGGTTCGAACTTTCAGCCCCGCAACCAGCACGCTCGTGCGATGAGTTGGTGATGGTGGTGATGATGATGGTGATGACTGACGATGTGATGGTGGTGGTGGTGCGTATGCAGATAAGGGCTCGTTCGAGAGGGTGGAGCTGGTGAGCGGAGCGGTGCCCAACTTTGCGCGACACACGGCGGTGGCGATCGGCACGAAGATATGGGTCTACGGCGGCTACGACGGCATCGGCGCCTTCTTCGGCCTCGCCCTGTTCGACACTGGTACACGACACACGCGCCCACACACACGACACGCGTGTACCGCCTTGCTGGGCTCATGCTCGGCACATCTGTTGGTGCCACTCCACGCACGCAGAGGCGCTGACGTGGACGTACCCCAAGGTCAACGGCGAGGAGCCGCCGCCTCGCTCCAACCACTCGGCCGCCGCCGTGGGCAACAAAATGTACAACGACACCTAGTTACCCCCCCCCTCCATCGCGTTAAGACAGGCGCTGACGTCAGCGCCCATCCTGGTCGTCTCCTGATTAGGTACGTGTTCGGCGGATCGGCCAGCCTGCAGGGCCACTACACGATCCTGGGCGACTTCCATGAATTCGATGTATGTGGCCAGCCTTCTCTGCCCGCCCCCCTCTCTCTCTCTCCTCCCGTGGTGAGCTGTGTTGACTCCTCGCATGCGGGCGGACGACGTGTACAGTCGGAGACGATGACGTGGACGCGCTTGGACACGAGGTTCAAGTGTCCGTCCCCGCGCGTGGGCCATCGCATGGTGTCGCTCGGCCAGAGGTGCGCACGCACAACGTTAATTGTGCGTGTGCGTGTGCGTGTGCGTTACTCACCGAGTGCGCCGATCTTGTCAGGGTGTTCCTATTCGGCGGTGGGGTGTGGTCGGTGGATGACGGTTGGCACACCAAGTTCAACGAACTCTGCATCTACGACACTCGTACAACTCCCCCCGCGACCACTCGACATTGCGTCTACTCGACTCACTGAGGCGCCGTGGGATCCCAAGGGGCGCAACAATGGACCCACCTGCCCAGCACGCTGCAGACCCCGCCGGTGTGCTCGTACCCGTTCCTGTTCGTGGCGGGTTGCCACCTCTGCGTGTTCGGTGGGCAGAGCCTAAACGACATAGCCGTCACCAACGAGCTGTACATACTCGACACCAGTACGCGCACCGCCTCAGTGACACGACACGCACACGCACACGCATACGCGCGTGTGGGGCTGATGTGTCTTGTCCTTTCTCGTGGTGTTCAGTCAGCTTGACTTGGACCAGAGCGGAGGAGCCCCAGGTCAAGGGCCACTTCCCGGGTCCGAGGGACATGGGCGTCGCCAACGTCGTCGGCGACACATGTCTGATCTATGGCGGGTACTCCCCTACTGTGCCCTGCCTGTTCGTGTCGTGTGTCGTGTGTCGTGTGTCGTGTGTCGTGTGTCGTGTGTCGTGTGTCGTGTGTCGTGTCGTTTCGTGTGTTGAGACTTTGTTCAACCTCAGGTACAGTGGCGGTTCGCTCTACTCGGCTGTGGACTTCTGGGAGCTCAGGTTCGACAAGGTGGCCTTCGCCAAGCACCCAGAGCCAGCGGTATCGTCCGCGAACATGTGAGTGTGTTTCCTATTTTCTGTAGACAATCCCAACCAACCAGCCAGTTTGAGAAACCATTCCGTGTGGCACAGAATTACATCTAATTCCTGCTTGTTGGGTACATCTGGTGCAAACCTCCAAAAAGGAAGATCATCAACTTTAGTAGAGTTCTAGGTCGACCTGCCAATGGCAAATGAGCTCTGGCATGTGTGAAGTTGAGATCCAAGAGCCAGATTCCATCTGCCAGAAATTCAGAAGCAAACCCATAAAGTTGGGTCAGAAACTCCCAGTCGGAGTTCAACCTTTCCCCTTAAAACAAACTTCCAACCTACGGCACTACTACAACAACAACCCACCAAAGAACAAAGCACGAGCACCACCTGAAGCCCCTTCAGCAAAACACAACAACCTCCCACCCGTCCAGGTAAACTCTCTCTCCCAACCCAACCCGTCTGGCACTTCACCAACCAAGAGAGTTCTCTCTTCCATTCCTTACAGACCTTCCACCATGCACATCCCCATCGTGAGCCCCGTCCTCCGTGGAGTCACCCATGCCGTCGTCCGCGTCGTCACTCTGCCCGCCCGACTGTTTGGCGGCCGCCGCCGACGAGTCGGCTACTAGTTAGGAGACCGCACGCACACGACACGACACGACACACAAAGAAAGAAAAAAAGGAAATAAACACGCAACTGTTGAAGCTGATGACTGTGAAGAGAAGAGAGCTCAGAGCTTAGGGAGGAGTTGACGAGAGTCGGAGGGTAGGCCGATCGCGGGCACGACGGAGGTGGAGGAGGTGGTGGTCGAGGTGGAGGTGGAGCTGGTGGCGATGAGGGTAGGGAGTGAGGGCAGCAGGGTCGACGTCGGCGCGTCAAAGACGCATCTCGATGATCTTCTGCACCCTGGCGTGGACCTCCTGGGGCTTCCTCTTGGCGTCGAGCTTCTCGAGGATACCCTGCTTCTTGTAGTAGGCCGCCACGGGCACGGTGTCCTTGTGGAAGCTGGCCAGACGCCTCTTGATCGTCTCGGGGTTGTCGTCGCTGCGCTGGATCAAGGGCTCGCCAGTGATCTGTTGCGTGTGCGGCGTGCGTGTGCGGTGAGTGCGCTGCCAGCAGCTGGAGGGAAGCAGCGCAGCAAAAAGACCAAGAAGAAGAAGAAGAAGAAGAAGAACGGATGATGGTGATGAAGGAAGGAAGAGACGTACGTCGTCCTTGCCGGCGACCTTGGGGGGCGCGTACTTGACGTGGTACGATCGGCCGGAGGCGGGGTGCACGTACCGGCCACCGAGACGGTCGAGCACGATCTCGTCGTCGATCTCGAACTCGAGAGCGGCAGTGAGCTTGGAGTTGCTCTTCTCCAGCATCTCATCCAGCTGCACGATTGATGAATTGAAAGTTTTCAGGTCCCATTCCATTCATCTTCAATGTGCGTGTAGTGCAGAAAAACAAAAATCATGCGTCAATGTTGATGCATGGATGGGGAAGAGCACCTTCTCGGCCTGAACGACGGTGCGAGGGAAGCCATCGAGGATGAAGCCATCCTTGCACTCAGGCTTGGTGAGGTTATCCTTGATCAGATTGACCATGATCTCGTCGGACACGAGCTTGCCGGCAGCCATGACCTCCTTGGCCTGCCTGCCGATTTCGTTGCCCTCGGCCACGGCAGCGCGGAGCATGTCGCCAGTGGAGAGATGGCACACGGTGTGCTGCTTCTTCAGGAGATCGGCCTGCGTGCCCTTACCGCTGCCGGGAGGACCCAGGAAAACGAAGCGAAGAGGCTTGGAGGACTGCATGTTGATCTA
>CDFC01045031.1:0-12749 GCA_000826385.1 Acanthamoeba rhysodes | reverse complement strand
CACGCACAGGATCTACGAGCTTCCGGCTGAGGACGAGCGCGACTACGCAGGGCTCAGCCATGCTCTGCGCACCAAGGCTGCCATCATGATGTCGAACAAGAAGCTGCCCGAGGCGCAGGAGGCCGCCCTTCGCGCCCTGGAGTGTTTCGAGAAGGTTAGCAGCAAGGGAGATGCCCACAACCACTACCGCGACGCGATGGAGGGTCACCTCCTCCTTGCCAAGATCTACATGAAGCAGGGTATGTTCTGCGCCCGTAACTGGGATTGCTTCACCTCCACCGACACTTCTGTGCGCTGTGGTATTGACGAGTGCCGTCACGTTTGCGCAGACAACCGTGAAGCTGCGGAGGACGTTTACAAGGGCCTCGTTCAGAGGGCCAAGGACACGCTCGGTCCCGTGGACACGTTCGTGGCGTACTCGCTCCGCAACCTGGGCGACTTCTACGAAGAGCGCAACGACGTTGAGCAAGCCGAGGCGGCGTACAAGGAGGCGTTGGAGGTGGTGCGGGAGAAGCACGGCGAGGACGACTCGAATGTGTTCGCCTTCCTCAACTACCTGGCCCACTTCTACTGGGACCACAACCGCGACTCCGACGCGCAGGATGTCTTCACCAAGCTGAGGACCATGAAGTGCCTTCCCTCGCCCACCAACTCGCGCTGCCTCGTCACCCGACTCTTCGCCTTTACCTTCACCCGTGCTCGTAATGACCCTCACGCCATCGAGCCCGTTTACGTCGGCGAGCTCCTGGCCACGCCCAAGCTGCCCAAGAGTACGGTCTTCTTTGGTAATTGCGCTTACCTCGCATCACGTGCTGATTTCGTTGTTTTCTTGTTTCGTGCTTCGTTTATGCAGATGCCTTCTTGGAGGTCATTTACGAGAACCCGGAGGACCCCTCGAATCCCATCAGGCAGGAGAGGGAGCTCACGGATGACGACAAAGAGACCATTGTGCTGCTGTCCCCCACCGTGAAGGGGGTGAAGCCGCGCATGTACGAGATTGCCATCCACGTCTACAAGGACCGATCCAAGGCGGAGAAGGTTGGTGAGCACCACCAGATGTGCCAGTCCGTTTTCGACACCGACCTGATTCGGACCGAGGAGGATCTCATGCAGCAGATTCCCAAGGATCGGCTCATTTGAACGCAGTATCGTGGTTCTAAGGAATGAAGCAATGAAGCCACAACCCTACCGCTCTCGCTTTGGCACCAACGAAAGCACCAAAAACCTCAGCAGAAAGAAGAAACTTCATTGTTGTTGTTACATAAAAGTTACGTGGTGGGGAAAAGGGTGCGTTGTGAACACGGGGGCGTAGTTCAATTGGTAGAGCGTCTGACTCCAGATCAGAAGGTTGCGTGTTCAAGTCACGTCGTCCTCATATCTTTTTCTTTTTGTCTCTTAAACATACAAAGCGAAAATAGACACACAAATGTCATGTGTACATTTTTCACCAACATATAGGACTTTGGTGAAGGGTGTGATGTTATCCACATTGCTTTTGGGGTAAGCATGATCTGCAGGTCCTTAGGCATCCACTGCCACCTGTTCCCCAGCAGCCTGGACCAACTGGCCACAAAGTGGAAGCAAAATGTGCATCATTGGCCAAAGTGGTGCTCGGAATTCTTGGAAAATGAAATGTTATGAGGACGACGTGACTTGAACACGCAACCTTCTGATCTGGAGTCAGACGCTCTACCAATTGAACTACGCCCCCGTCTTAACAATCGAGCCAAACTTCTACTACGCCGAGTTTCTAACCCGACCTCCCCTGTGATGTTGTAAATTAGAGGTGTGCAGGTTGCTCTGCTACCAAGCGCCGCAACTCCACAAGTCTCTGCCTTTGCCTGTTGTGTGCGGGCAGCGGTGAGAACCTGTCCTCAGCACCTTGTATGATGCCGCAGACCACCCTCGCGCGACCCCTTGCCCTGCTCCTGCTGCTTCTTGTGGCCCTGCAATGTGCCCAGGCGAAGAAGCACCACCGACCGCCGCAGCTCATTGTCAACACCCAGACCGGCCCGGTCCAGGGCTTCGTAAAGGACAGCATCGCCCGCGCCTTCCTGGGCATCCCCTTCGCTGACCCGCCCCAGCGCTTCGCCGCCGCCGCGCCCGCCTCGCCTTGGTCCGGGGTCTACAATGCCACGTCGTTCCCAGCGCCCTGCATTCAGTCGCCCACGCTCGGGAGCGAGGACTGCCTCTACCTCAACGTCTTCACGCCCAAGAACACCCGCGAGGGCGACGACCTGCCCGTCATGTTCTACGTCCACGGCGGCCGCTACTGGACCGGCCAATCCGACCAGTACGCCGGGCAGTGGCTCTCCGGCAACGGCCGCGTCGTTCTCGTCACCATTCAGGTGCTCCCCGAGCTCTCGCTTTCGTTCTTCTCTCTCTTTCGCTCTTTTTCGCTCCCCCCCCCTCTTCACTCATTTCGTCGTGGCGGGGTAGTACCGGTTGAGCGTGTTCGGCTTCTTCGCGACGACCGAGCTGGAGGACCAGGCCGACCTCAACGTCGGATTCCAGGATCAGATTCTGGCGATGCAGTGGGTCAAGGACAACATTGCCAGCTTCGGCGGTGATCCCGACCACGTGACGATCTTTGGCGAGAGCGCGGGAGGCAACGCCGCGATGCTGCACACCATGGTCCACCCCTACTCCGACCCGGGCGCGTTCCTGGGCCAGGCCGACACCGCCATCCTGCAGAGCACCTGGCAGTGGGTCATGCCCACGCTGGCCCAGACCAAGGTCGCGTCGCTAAAGTGGGCCGCCAGCCGCGGCTGCAACCAGTCGGCCACCGCCGACGTGCTGGCCTGCATGCGCGCGCTTCCCGCCGCGAGCATCGTGCCGCCGACGTCGGAGGCGATGATCAACTACTTCCAGCCCTGCGTCGACGGCGTGTTTCTCACGGATCAGCCCTACAACCTCATTAAGCGCGGCGAGTACGACACGGACGTGCGGATCGTGATCGGCCACACGCAGGACGAGGGCACCTACATGGCCTACACGCGGACGGGCTTCAGGACGCCGGCCGACAACATCACCGAGGCCGACTACCGTCGCGCTCTGCGCAACAACAGCCTCGGGTTCATGCTCACCGACGCCCAGATCGACGAGGTGCTCGGGTGGTACGCCGCCTCTACCGCGCAGTTGGGCTACTGGTACGGCCTGGCCGAAGTGCTCGGTGACTGGTACGTCATCTGCGGTTCCAACCTCGCAGCGCGCCACTTGGCCAAGCACGGCGGGCCGGTCTACGCCTTCGTGTGGAACTACACGAGTCCCTTTAGCACGCAGCCCTTCTTCGGCGCCAGCCACGGCAACGAGCTGCCCTACGTCTTCAACGCCTCGGTCTACGGCGTCACTAACTTTGCGCCGTCGGACTACGTGCTGGCCGCGCGCATGATCGCCTCCTGGTCGCGCATCGCCCACAAGGGCAAGCCGGCCCCGCCCAGCTGGCCCCGCTACAAGCGGAAGAGCCCGCAGGCCTTCATGTGGGAGCAGGTCGGCACCGACCCCAACCCGCCCACCCGCACCGTGCCCTTCCTCCGCTCCAGCCGGTGCTCCCACTGGGAGCCCATCTTCTCCGCCGACTCTCTCGTGCAGCCTTGACTAAAGGCGGGTTGTTTGGTTTGACGGTTTTGTTTCGTGTTTAATAGAAGTACAGTGCTGTGCACTCTCCAGAGAGGTTCGAGGAAGAGTGCTCGGGGACTCGGAGAGAGTTTAGACGTTGTCGGCGATGATGAGGGAGGAGGGGACCTGTTCGTCGTCGTGGCCCTGCATCATGCGCTCGATTGCGCTGACGACGCTCTCCATGGCCGGTCGCTTGTGCGGGTTGGCGTGCCAGCACTTGCGCATGAGCTTGCTGAAGTCGGACGGGCAGTCGGCCGGGATCGTGGGCCGGTCGCCCTTGAGCACGTCCATGGTGACCTTGATGAAGTTGCGGCCCTCGTAGGGCTGGCGGCGGGTGAGCACCTCCCACATGACGACGCCGAACGAGTACACGTCGGCCTTCTCGTCGTAGGAGTTGGAGCTGAGCACCTCGGGCGCGGTCCACGCGGGCGTGCCGCAGCGGGTCATGGTGGCGTTGTCGCCCTTGATGCGCGCCAGGCCGAAGTCGCCCACCTTGACGGTCCAGTTGTCGTCTACGAGCAGGTTGGAGGATTTGAGGTCGCGGTGGATGATGGGGCTCGCGCGGGTGTGCAGATACCGCACGCCGTCGGCGGCGTCCCGCAGCATGCGCAGGCGCATGGGCCACGGCAGCTTGGAGCTGGTGCTGTGCAGCACGTCGCGAAGGCTGCCGCGGCCCATGTACTCGGTCACGATGGCCAGGTGGGGCTCGTTGAGGCACGCGCCAATGAAGGCCAGCACGTTGAGGTGGTTGAGGTCGGCCAGCACCGCGATCTCGTAGCGGAAGTCGAGCATGTCCTCCTCCGACAGGCGCTTCTTGGCCGTGAGGGTCTTGACCGCCACCGGCACGCCCTTCCACCGGGCCTTGTGCACGATGCCGAACGAGCCGGAGCCGATCGGCTTCTCGACGAGGATCTCGCGGTAGTTGATGATCGTGCGGCACATGTTGGCCGAGTTGAGGAAGCCCAGCTCCACGGGCTCCTTCCGGTGGTCCGGCCGGTGCCCGCGATCGTCGTGGACCATCGACATCGAGGCCGATGCCAGCGGGTCGATGAACGACAGTGACGTATTGAGATCGGCGACCTTGCTGTCGTTGCGCCGGTCGTCGTCCGAGTCCGAGTCGCTGCTGCTGCTGTCGTAGGCCGACCGCTCACTGGCGAGACGGGCCTTGTTGGCTGCTGCCGAGCCCTCGAGCAGGCGGCGCCGATGCAGGGGCATGGTGTCCTTGACGATGGTGCGCAGGCAGCGTGCCTCTAGGCCTGGCAGGACTAGCTCGTAGAGGGTGGCGCCCTCGTCGGCCATGGTGTCCATCAGCGCACGGATGCGGCTGCCGCCCTCGATGACTGAGCCTGCCGAGGCGCGGTCGCGCTTGAGGTCGTGGTAGGCCTCCGCCGACAGCAGCACGACACCGCCGGCCGCGCGCGAGGCCAGCTCCTGGGTCTTCTGGACCGCCGGGCCGGTGTACTCGATGTGGTGCGTGAGCGAGTCGATGTGGCAGCGCGGGGTGCCGTGGTGCACGCCCATGCGCACACGGAGGCCGCGGAAGATGAGCTTGTCGTCGAGTCCGCCGGCGTTGAGTTCCTCGGCGGGAGGGCACTGAAGGAGCGCGGCAGGCCAGTCGGCCTCGAGCAGCGCGCGCTGTACGTCGGCGCACCAGAGGAGCGCATCTGCGGTGGTGGCAAAGGCCATGCAGAAGGTGCCGGCGGCGCCGCCCTCGATCTTGGGCAGCATGGTCTCGTAGCCGCCGTAGCGGGCGAGCAGGCCGCGGAGAAGCTCGTTGTGCAGGCGGGTGGCATCCTTCATCGCCTCGGGCACGTTGCTCCAGAGGGTGCCTGCCATGGCCACGTCGGAGCACACGATGGCGTGCGGTCCGTCGTAGTAGTGGTAGCGCCGAAGCGCGTTGCCGCGGCGCGGCTCGTAGGTGTTCCGGTCCATCGAGTTCTTGGAGTTGGTTGACGAGCCGTGGCTGCGGCTCGAGTTGTCGCGCCCCATGCCGCCGTAGCCTCCGCCGGAGTAGTCCGACGAGCTGGTCATGCTGCCAGTCATCATGCCGCTGGTCGACGAGCCGCCGTTGTGGACGGCCTTGACGCGCGACACCAGATTGGCGAGGTTGGAGGTAATCTCGAGGAAGGTGGGCCGGACGCTAACCTCCTCGCTCCAGCAGCTCTCGATGAGGCACACCACGGTCTCCACGTAGGGCAGCAGCTCGAGGTTGTCGCGCTCCAGATAGAGCGTCCCGTACTCCTCCTGGGCCGCGATAGGCGGGCGGCACTTGTCTCGCAGCACGGCGACGGCGACGGCAGCGGGGCTCTTACCGCGGTAGGGCTGGTCGCGCGTCAGCACCTCCCACGTGATGATACCGAAGCTGTAGACATCAGCGGCGAAGAGATCGGCGTCGTTCTGTTCGTTGAGGATCTCCGGCGCGGCCCACGGCACGCTGCCCTCGAATTGCGCGCGGTCCCGCGGTCCCGAGCCGAGCGTACTGAGCCCGAAGTCCGCTACCTTGGCGTTCCATTTGGAGTCCAGCAGCACGTTGAGCGACTTGAGGTCCCTGTGTACGACGTCCGACGAGTGGAGGAAGTTCATTCCGCGCGCGATGTGAAGGAGGATGAGCGACTTTAGCTGGAACGGCATGTGGTCGATGAGCTCGTTGTGCAGCAACTGCGCAGTTCAACACAAATCAGTTACACGCTAAGTTACAGAAGGAGGAGGAGGAGGAGGAGGAGGAGGGGAGTGACGCACGTCGTAGAGGGATCCGAGGGCCATGTACTCCATGACGATGCACATGGGTACCGTCGACGTGGCGGCGGCCATGAACATCACGATGTTGGGGTTGCGCAGCAGGCTCATGTGCTCGATCTCCTTCACGAAGGCTTGGCGCGCGCGCTTGGTGTCCGGCTGTCGGTTGCGGTCGATGACCTTGACCGCCACCTCGGTGCCCTTCCAGGTGGCCTTGTAGACCTTGCCATAGCCGCCCTGGCCGATGAGCTCGAGGTTCTGGATTTCGGACATGCGGATCTCCCACTCGGGGCGCCCGCGTCGGCCGGCGAACTTGGTCACGATCAGGGCCGGCACGGTACCCACCAGCACGAGCAGGATCAAGATGAGGCACGCGCCCGCGCTGAGGCCCACAGCGAGGCCGATGACCAGGTTGTCCTCCCCGCCGTCGTCGGAGTCCACCGGGGTCTCGCACAGAGTGCCCTGCCAGCCGGAATCGCAGCGGCATTGGTACGTGGTCGTGTTCTGGCTGTTCGCCTGGCACTGGCCGTGGTCGGAGCAGATGGTGCCGTCGTTAACGCAGGCCATGAGCACGAAGACCGGCTCGCCGTAGCACTGCATCGAGGCGAGCGTATTGATGAGCTGCTTCGAGCGCACCGAGTCGCCGCTGACGAAGGACACCATGCCCTCGCCGTCGGCCAGCGCGGGCGCCTGCTTCGTGTCGGTCTGCGTCCAGAAGATCCACTCGACCAGAGCCGCCAACTTGGTGCATTGGATACCCTGCGCGGTGCTTGTCGCCGAGGAGTTGCCGCGCGTGTAGAAGTAGACCCAGCGCGCGATGGGCCAGGCGTCGGGGTTCTGTGAGACCAGCGCTGGGAGCATGAAGCCGGTGGTGTTGGGATTCGAGGCCGAGTAGTTGTCGTTGAGGGTGGCCAAGATGGCATCGCGCTCGGGCGCCAACCAATTGCTGGACTGGCGCTTGGCTCCACCCGAGCGGAGGTGGAATGCTATCCGGACGCTGCGCTCAGCGAGCGCCGCGGAAAGCCCGCCCCAGCCGAGGCTGTAGGGCATGTCCTTGACCACGCTCGTGACGCCGCTGTCCTGCGCCCCGATCGCGCGCTCGGTGTCGGCCTCGACAGGGAACGTGATGTTCTTGAAGCTGGGAACGAGGCTGTGAATCCACGACAGCAGCGCCCTGTTGTCCGGCCCGCCGGAGGGTCCGCCGGAGCTGAAGGGGCTGCCGCCCTTGTCGAGCACCAACCTGATCGTCTCGTTGGGGAGAACCCCCGCGAGTTCGGGGTTGAGCGCAGCGATCTCCGGGGCGTTCCACATACTGTTGTCGGTGGGCGAGAGGTGGATGGGTAGGCGGGTCAGCGCGGGTGAACGAGTCGGGCATCATGGGCGAGACGAGTGGTGAAAAAAGAGTGAAAAAGAAAAGCAGGCCGTACATGACGTCGCCGAACAGAATCTTGACAGCCAGGTCGGCCGATAGGACGAGGGGAATGGCCGTCACGCTGAGCGCGATCTCGGGCACGTTGTAGATGGCCACGAGGGGCTCGGCGGCGACGGGGATCGTGGACATGGACATCGTTTCGTTGTGCTCGCGGTAGTCGAAGGTCACAGCTACGTCGGTCAGACCCGAGGTGGCCGACTCGGCGTTGGTGACGTCGAACAGGTACGTCTCGTAGGCCAGCCGGATCGAGCTGGAGGCCGAGGAGGACTCGTAGCCGCTGGCCCAGCTGTTGAGCAGAAGCGTAGGCGGACCGGCGGCCGAGACGGCCGGCACCACGACGGCCTGGCCGTTACACGTGACGGTCGAGACGGAGGTGGCGGCGATGGAGCGAATGCCGCTGTTCAGGACCCCGTAGTGGGGCAGCTGCGTGATGAGGTCGATCGCCATGTTGTTGGTGTGGCCCCACACCAGAAAGTCGGCTACGGATTGGAGGTAGGCGCAGCCTCGCACCACGCTCTCGCGGGGCACCGACACGAATTGGAGGGCGGAGAAGGGCCAGCCGGTCTTGCTGTTGAGGATGTCAATGGCGAGCGACTCGCCTGCGACGATCGCCCCGACGCCCGGGATGGCTTGATTGAGTTGAACTTCGGAGAGGACGCCCGCACTGGATTCGATTTGGACGGAGAGCAGGTCGTACGCAAGGGCCGCGGACATTGTGGAGAGGGCCAGGCCAGCCGTCGAGTTGGCCAAGGAGCCGATGAGCTCCAGAGGGGTGGTTCCGATGGGGAGCGCGACGACTCGCCCGGGATTGAATTGCTCCAGGGTGGGGACGAGACGATTGCCATTGGATTTGTAGGCGGCGCAGAAGACATCGGTGTTGGGGATGTGCTCGCCTTTGTCGGTGAGGTTGCATAGGGCTCGGCCCAAGAGCCCCTGCGTTGATGCAAATTCGCTGGCCTCATCTTCGTAGTGCTGCACGTAGAAGGTGATCGGGGCCGAGGGGTCAGGGACGGCCATGTAGAACCAGCCCGCTGGAGCCGCGTCCATCCACGTCGTCAGCGCGCCCACGTAGATGCCGAGCAGGCTCGTCGTGTCGATGCTCAGCCTCGTGGGTGTAGTCTCGAGGGCTTCTCGCTTGACCGGGAAGATGAGGCTGAGCGCGAACGCCGCCATCGGCACCTGCACCCAGCCATCCTCCGTCGTGTTGGCCAATTTCGACGATGAGACGATGAAATCCTTCTCTCCGATTTTCACTTCGCGCAGAAGACTCGGCCCCGTCCCGACACTTGCCTCCTCGAGCTGGAAGCTGGTCACGTCGCTCGAGAAGCGATACGACCGCGACATGTTGGTGAAGAGCTCCGAGGGGTCGCCCACGCCGAGCACCGTTCGCGTGGCCGCCTCGGCCTGGAGGACGAGGCTTGGGCTGCCGAGCAGAAGCACCAACGCCACCACCGCCGCCGCCACAAGCACGACGTGGTGAGAGAACAGCCGGCGGGTCTGCATGGAGTGGCTCGGCCGAGAGTGTTGTGTGTGTGTGTAGGGGAGAAGAGGGAAGAGCTCGTGTGTCTGGCTCGAGGCGGTGTGGGGTAATGATGGTGGGGTTGAGAAGTAAAGGTGAAAGGACGACGGGTTACGCGTTGGAGAGAGGTATCCTGGGTGGCTATGGCGACGAGAGCCCATTGGTGTGGTCGTATCCCGAACGAGAGACTATTGCACAGTGGCCATTGGTCGGATAAAACCAGCTCGATCACCGCAATACTGCGGTTGCTCTCGACAAGCCGTACTGCAGCCACCGCAGGTCGGGAGTTCGATCACGGTTGCCCGTCGCAGGTGAACTGCGCACAGCGACCGGGTGGTGGGCCCAACCCTAGTACACTGCTCGAACGGCCACCTTCTTCTCCGTCTTCATCATCACAAGAAACTCCTGGCATTCATGCTGTTCGAACCCACAGTGTGTTTCTTGATGATGAGAAACCTGCAGGAGCTCAATCGTTGCTTTGCTGTGTGTGCTATGAGACTTGATTCTCGCCGGGATTGGCCGCCTTTTTAATTTACTTAAAGCGTAACCCCGACCAACCACAACGAACTTTACGAATCCATTAAAGGTCAAAGGAGCATCTTCACCAAGATTTTAGTGCTTGGTGCCTGTTACGAAGACAATCATACCTCGGAGTCTGTTGAAGAGGTGGGCACCGGCTCCGGGCCGGAGTCGGCATCAGCGGCGGTGTCGTCAACTGAGGTGGCTGGTGCCTGCCGACGGGGCCTGTCGCCGACTGGGGGAATGGGCGCTTCGTCGCGTGCCTGCGCGGCGGTCCAAGTGGCGTTCTTGGCCAGGTGCGCAAACGTGCAGCCGATTCGGGTACACTGCGGCGCGTGGGCGAACACGCAGAAGAGTGAGTTCGGGGTCGCGTTACCAAGAGGGATTTTAGCCGAGTAGAGCGCCGGTGGTCTGGTGGGCGGGCAGATGGAAAGGTTACCTTCGAACCAAAGCGACAGGGCGGTGCGTGCGAATACGAACACAAGGCGCCCCGAGCGCAGGCGCGGCCGAACTTGCACGGACCCTGTACACGTTCCCAAGCACCACGCGTGGTGCAGGTCAAGTTAAAAACAGTTCGGTTGCTGTGCGACCTCGCGCGTCTCACCGCACCCGCTTCTCTGCTAGGCAGAGAAAAGAGCAAAAGAAGAGGAGGCCGTACGGTTGGGTGCGAGTATTTACAGTCGGACGTGGTGCACACAAAGCCGTTTCTGCACGGGATAGACTTCACCCTTGGTCTCTTCATGGGCGCCATGGCCATCCCTAGGGATAAGCGGCAGCCACCAACCGGAGAGTTAGTAGCCGCGGCCCCGGGCGCAAAGGAAAAAAGAACCTCCTCAACAAAAGATCGCATGACAGATCATAAGCGAAAGAACACAACACGAGAGGGAATTGCGTCCCACTTCAGGCACCAGAGACAACGTACCGAAGCCGCCCATCGCGGCAGCAAACATGGGAGGAGGATGGCTGAAGTTGCAGTTGGGTCGCGTGCAGCCGACTCCGAACTTGCACGGGAGAGAAGGATGAATGTAGAGGCACTTCTTGCCGTACGAACAGTTGGGGAAGCTCCTGCAAAGCGAAAGATACCGTCAGAACCACCAAATGCATGCCCACTCACCAACGTCCATGCACGTGTCGGACACACTCGGTAGCGAATGTGAGCAGATGAAGGAGAGGCGACTGATGCGTACTTGCAGTTTTCAGTGGGATGGTAGAACGGGCACTGCGCACCATTCGCGCACTGCGGCCAGAACGTGCATCGCTTGCGCTTCGACTTGCCCTCGCCTTGAGCGGAATCTGCGCCCAGAGGCATTGTGCGTACGTGACAACCAGGCGAAGCAAGAAAACGTGAGTGGAAGAAAATAAAGAGGCTAGAAAGCGTGATCAAGGTGGGTACCTTCAAAGGAAGGCACGCCATCAATGTCGCCTGCCGTCAGCACGAGGGCGCTGTCCTCCTCCTCCTCGTCGTCATCATTGGATACCGTGGCGCCGATTCCACCACTGAGTTGCGTCTCAACCACACGCCGCATACGTTTCTGCACGGGCACGCCGCTCGAAGCAGGCGCGAGCTTTGACGCTCCGTCTAAAGTGATGGTGAAGCTCACCGGTCTGTTTGCTGCCCTTGTCTCTTCTTGGTCTTCCGGCGCGGGCTTCCGCTTCCTATTTACGGCCGCGGCGATTGGCTCATGACTGTGGCTAAACCAAGTGCTTCGGCGTTAGCCAGTATGCTACGACGCGCACAAGGCCCTGGGGTAAGGGAAGTACTCGAATTCGTGATCAATCTGCTCCACGAGCCCTTCCGGCTCGCTGATGATATCCTGGTCGGACCGCAGCTGCGTCTGTGAGCCTCGTCGTTTGGTAGAAGCGGCGGCTTGCTCCACCGCGCTCATAATCAACCTGCACGCAGCAGGCAGACCACAGGCAGATTAGAAAACTTGCAGACACCAGGGTCTCCGCGGCAGCGGCGGGTACCTGGCGGGGAGGGCGGATGAAGAAGTGCGCAGACGCTGGGTGCGCTCCTCCCTGACTCGCTCCGGGTGGGGATCACGGTCCCGCGATCTCTCCCCGTCGCTTCGAACTCTCCCGATGAACGAGTTCAACGACCGGTCGCGATCCCTGTCGCCCTCCCTGCCACGCTCCCTCTCTCGCAGGTCCCGCGGGTCCCGCCTGTCACGCTCGCGCTCGCGCTCGTACCGGTGCCTATCGTCGACACCCATCGACTGTCTTCGGTCGCTCTCCCTGTCCCTGCCCCTCTCCCGGCTCCTTTCCCCCTCTCTGTCCCTGTCGCTCACGCGCTCCCTCATCCGGTCTCTCTCCCGGTCTCTGGTGTCCCTCTCCCGCTCGCGCGGCCTCTCCTTCTCGCTCTCTCTTTCATTGGTCTCGTTGTAGTCGTCGCGGTCATCGCCCAAAATGTTGCCCACGATGTCATCGTCCCTGGCGGTAGTGGCAAAGAGGATGTTAAGGAAAGGGTATACAAGTCAGTGTTGTTAAGGTTTCAGTTTCCAGTTTCAGGCTCCGTCAGACCGACAGCCAGCGCAAGCTGAAGGGTGCCTCTCTTCTTCGCTAAAGACCAGTGGCCGAGTGTGCGTGTGTGGCAATGCCCGGTACCTGTGGACGGGGACCACTTGCGAGGAGAGCTTGCGCGGCGGCTCCTCTTCGTGCTCCTTTTCTTGCTTCTGTGCGTTGCCGAGCCCAAAGTTGGGAGACATCAGCGTCTCCCACAACCTGTGGCAACACCGCCCAAAGCACACCCGGGTCAACTCGCAGGCTCACATGCTCGAGGTGCAAGCTGCTCTTTCCGCAAGAGGCACATCCGATACCATCTTGCGAATTCCTTGGCATTGTCCTTGCCCAAGAAGGCCTCCAAATCTTCGGACACCTGGGCCTCAGTCTTGCCATTACCCACCATCACCAGCACGTACTCCTGCA
>CDFC01044972.1:0-18614 GCA_000826385.1 Acanthamoeba rhysodes | reverse complement strand
AGGAAGTGTCGGTGAGGCGTTGGACGTTCACCAGCTTCCCGGTGGTGGATGAGGCGGGCAAGCTGCTGGGTCTCATCACCCGCGACGAGATGGACTTCGTCAACACCGACGACAACCCCAAGCTCGGCGATATCATGAAGAAGCTGGACCAGATCATCACCGCCCCGGAGGACACATCGAGCAACGAGGCCTACAAGATCATGAAGGAGAAGAAGGTCAAGAAGCTGCCCGTCGTCGCCCAGTCCGGTGAGCTCAAGGGTAAGCTGCTCTACACCGTGTGTGTGTGTGTGTGTGTGTGTGTGTGTGTGTGTGTGTGTGTGTGTGTGTGTGTGTGTGTGTGTGTGTGTGTGTGTGTGTGTGTGTGGTGTGCGTGTTGCGTGCGCGGTGGCTCATTGCTGTGTTCGACCTGCGACAGGCATGTACGTGTGGGGCGATCTCAAGAGGGACGTCAACAACAAGGACAAGTTCTCGCTCGACGACGAGGGTCACTTCCTGGTGGCTGCCGCCATCGGCCTTGGCAAGGACGACATCGCCAGAGCCGAGCTGCTGGTGGCCAATGGCTGCCGCGTGCTCGTTCTTGACTCCTCCCACGGCGCATGCAAGCCTGGTATGTACACAACGAGCCTAAGAAACACACACACACACACACACACACACCACACACTCGAAGCTTACATTCGGTCTCTCGTCTGTGCAGCTAAGGAACAGATCAGAGCGATCAGGGCCAAGCTGGGCGACAGCGTGGAGATCATTGCGGGCAACATCGCCTCCTACGACTCCGCCATGTATCTTCTCGAGGACGAGCAAGGCGCGCGTCCCGACGCCCTCAAGGTAGCTTAGCCCCCGCTCTTTTTTTGCCTTTCGGCTGCTGGGGGACCGATGATGCTTAAATTTAACTGCAATACGACTGCTTGCATGAGCTCACCTACAACAACAATCTCCTGAGGCACCCCACCATTTTACTTATAATTTCTTGCTTGTTTTTATTATTATTATCAATTATTAAACTCTCTTTTTCTTTGGTATTAGGTGGGTATCGGACCGGGTTCGATCTGCACGACTCGCAGCGTCACTGGCCACGGCATCCCGCAGGTCACTGCCATCTTCCAGGTCTGGCGCGCTGTGCAAGGTGCGTCGCCTCCGCATTCAGTGTTCGCATCGCAGTTTTTTAACACACAACACCCCAGACTTTGGTAAGAAGACCGGCTACTACGTGCCGATCATCGCCGACGGAGGCGTGCGCAGCTCTGGCGACATCGTCAAGTGCCTGGCGTCGGGTGCGTCGGCTGTGATGCTGGGCTCCATGCTCGCCGGCACTGAGGAATCGCCCGGTACGCCCACATCGAGCTCCATCCCATTGCAGCCCGAGCTCCTCGTTCGTTTCCTGACACCGACACGACACACGACACGACACCCACATAGGTCTGATCATCATGAAGAACGGCAAGAGCTACAAGACCATTCGCGGCATGGGCTCGCGTGCGGCGATGGAGTCGAGGAGCGGCAGCCGCGGGCGCTACTACCGCGACGGCGCCAACCAGGCCGAGGAGCTGACCACGGGCCAGGCCCAGAAGATGGTGCCCGAGGGCGTCGAGGGCCTGGTCGAGTACAAGGGCAGCGTCGTGCGCGTCCTGAACGTGCTCGTGGGCGGCATCCAGGCCGGTCTGGCCCACACCGGCGCTGGCGACATCGCCACCTTCCAGAAGCAGGCCGCCCTCTGGACGCAGGGCTTCGCGGGCATCGCCGAGGGCAACCCCCACGACATCACCGACGTCAGAAACTAAATTAAAACCTAAAACAAACAAATAAATAAACATACTATTTTTGCAGAATATATTATTTATTTTATCTTTTTATTCGGCCGAAGCAAACGCTGGGTCTTGATTGGAGCCGCGGAATGTGGGCATGGGTGGTGGTGGAAGAAGAGTGGTCGTCCAGTTGACGAGAAGTCCTGGAAAACCGGCCCGAACCAGATCTCGCCTCTCCCCGCGCCGCGAGCACACTCAAGTTGCCAACACCAGCCATAGCACCATCCAAACCATCATCATCACCACCAAAACCCGAGCATCAACGATGGACAGAAGGGAGAGAAGCCGGTACGCACCACCTGTGTAGTGATGTGACGCACCGCCAGTCCCCCACTCACCACTCACTCGATGAGAGTAGCAGGGAGAGGGACAGGGAGCAGTGGGCGCGCCGGGAGGGCGTGTGGGACGAGGCCGAGGAGCTGGCCGACGAGCCTCCGCTGCCCGAGCGGGTGAGGCGGAAGGTGCGGCGCGCGAGTCGCGAGCTCGGCGAAGACGTGAGCGGCGAGGTGGAGAAGCTGGGCGGCCGGCTGCGGGGCTGGAGCCAGGACGTCGGGCGCACGGCCGAGCGGTTCACCGAGGACCTGGGCGACGGCATCCAGCGCGCGGGCCGGTCGGGCCGTCGCTGGATCAGCGGCGACGAGGATGAGGCGGCCCTGTACGACGTCGACGTCGACGTCGACGAGGGGACGAGGAGAAAGCTGAAGAACGAAAAGATGGAGATGAAGAGGAAAGAAAAGAAAGTGAGGCCCAGAGTGGCGGAAATGGGATGGGAGGAGGAGGACGAGAAAGAAGAAGGGAGGAATGAAGAAGGGAGGAAGAAGGGCTGGTCGTGGTTGGGATGGGGCAGGCGAAGCGAAGAGGAGCGTCTTCCCGAGGATCGCATCGCCGACGTCACGTTCAAGGTAAACTGGGGGAGGGCGCGCACACATGCACACGACACGCGAGCGGATGGTGCAGTCGTGGGATAGCATTGAAAGCGCTCTCACCTGGTCTTTTGTTTGTATCGGATAGAGCGACGTCGATCTCGTGTGCGTCGACTCAAGCATCGCTTCCGATCAGGCCTTCCGCTACGCTCTCAGGTGCGTTAGTATCACGCACACACGCACACCGCACACACACACACACACACACACACACACACACATACACGACTTTAGCCTGATATGGGAGGATTGCTGCCCGCATACCACAGGAACATTCCGCGCGGGCATACCCTGCTGCTGGTTCACGGCATCTTCGCGCCACCGGGCGCGGTCGACAGCAAAATCGAGGACGAACGGGAGATGCGCCGCGTGAAGACTAAGTTCCTCTCCCTCTGCGAGCGCAGCGGCGTACGTATCCACCCGCATTGCGTCACGCACGACACACACACACACACACACACACACACAACGCACGAGACGACAAGAAGGAAGTGCGGCTGACGCGTCACGACACGCACAGAGGCGCTGCGCGTACCGTGAGTTTGAGTTTGCGACCAACAGCGAGCTGGGAGAGAAGGTGTGCGGCATCGCCGACCGCCTGAACGCCGGCAGCGTCATTCTTGGGAAGCGCGCCGCTGCTTCCGAAGCCAGAAGGTAGGCGCCTGTGTGGTCGGGTCGTGCGTGTGCGGTCGTGTGTCGTGTCGTGTCGTGTGGCAGAGGGAGATATGTGAGCTTACATGGGTGTACACACGTCTGTTGCGATTGCTCGCGTCCAGGGCGGTGCTGGGCTCGCCGTCGTTGAGTGTGATGCAGCAGTGCAATGCGCCCGTCACGCTGGTCGCGGAGAGGAAAGAAGGCTCCTTCAACTAACTAAATTCGATGAAGATCCTTCTGAAGCATCAACACATTCCACGCACGCACACACACACACACACACAACACACACACACACACACACACACACACACAAGGAATGCGACGGAGCAATAAACATCGATGTTCAGCGCCAATGTATCTACAGCACGTGGGTTGGTGTTGGTTCAGCTGTCCTGCTTCATTCCCTGGATGGTCACAACAATGTTACGCGTGGCTGTCGCCAACGTACACAACGCACGCAACACACACAACGACATCACGTAAGGACAGGCTAGCTGGTGCTTTGCTTGCGTCTGAGATGGTGTGACAGTGGTGGAACGTACATGGGTGGTCGCGATGCTCGCACAGCCAAATGCCCTGCCAGGTGCCCAGGTGGAAGCGGCCGTCGGTGATGGGAATGGTCAGGCCAGCGCCCAACAGCGACGCCTTCACGTGTGCTGCGTCGGGGTGTGCGTAGTCGGCCGTTAATTATTTATTATTTATAAATAATACAAATAAATGCTAGAATTTGCTCTTATTAGGATAAATAGAAGAGAAAAGAAAAGAAAAATGGGCACGCACCAGGCATGTCGTCCTTGCCCTCCATCGAGTGCCGATAGTTGACGCCTTCTTCGGGTGCGATGCGATTGAGGGCATCTTCCATGTCGCGCCGCACATCGGAATCGTAGTTCTCGTTGATCGAGAGCGAGGCGGAGGTGTGCAAGATGAACAGATGAGCCAGGCCAATCTTGAAAGGTCGCAGATTTTCGGCTCCGATCGCCCGCACCACGTCGTCCGTCACGAGATGGCAGCCGCGGGCCTTGGCGCGCACCGCAATCGTCTTCTGGAACCAGCCCGTTGTGGCCATTCTCTCTTTCGCTTTTGTGTGTCGCGTTAGCGCAGAGATGGCAGCGTAGCTCCTTGAGCAAATCGAGAAGGAAATTCGATCGGAAGACCACAAAAACGATCATCCTTCAACTCCAGACTTCCTTTACGTGCCCAGCGCATCGCCGTCGTCCACGCAGCGGACGGCACCTTCCTCGCCGACTGTCGTGCACGTACTTGTCGTTCGTCTTTGATCGGTGTGTGTCGTGTAGTGTCGTGTCGTGTGCGGTGTTCCAACCAACGCCACCCAACCGGCCGGTACCACCGACATGAGGGAAGATAAGACCAGGTTGTGTGGGGACAATGCGTGCAGCTCGGCACGGTGTGACGTGGCATCTTTTTCCGCCGAAACGACCAAAACGTTTCAGCGATTTCCGGTTTTCATTGCCTCCTCTCTCGGTGAACTGAGGTGGCGTAACGCGTTGTCTGGGGCAGGAAGGACCTGGGTAGCTCAACTGGCAGAGTGCCGCATCTTCAATTAAGCGCGGAGGTTGGGAGTTCAACTCTCCTCCTGGCCCTTCTGTTTTGGCAGGCTTTGTACAAAGTGTCTTCACTGGCGGGGGTGAAGAAAAGAGAGAGGTCATGTTGGGGAGAAGGAGCGGCCTAGCCGAGCCTCGACCGCTGAGCAAAGGCTGCGGCGCGTGTACGGATCGGAGAGCAGATGGACGTAGGGCACCGGTGGCGGGAGCGTCGGGTCGGGCGGCAGCACCTCCTCGATCACCGAGAGCATCCATTGCGCCTGCAATCGGTGGTCACACGACAACACACAGCACACGACTCTGGTGTCATGACGCGCTCACCGCTTCACCTGCGGGCTGGTGGATGGGTACCGTGCCGGACGGGCCGTAGAGGGTCTGGTGTCGGCTTCGCACGCGCAACGGTTGGCCCGGGGCTTTGGCGAGATAGCGGCCTTCGATGAGGTACCGGGTTCCGACGGGCGTCGGTGAGCCGCACAGGAGGTGGGCAAGGATGCTCACCATGACGTCGAACGTGCCTTCGCAGATGTCGGCTGTGCTGCGGCCGATGAGCTCGCCTTGTTGGTACCCAAGCAGCGAACACAGAGACGGAGAGGCGTAGAAGACCATCGATGGTTCGACGTCGTCGAAGCATTCCGGTTCGTTCAGGCTTGCCACCACCAGCATCTGCCTGCTCGTGTGATGTACGTGAGTGTGATTGTGAGTGCGTGCGTGTGTATGTGTGTGCGTGTGTGCGTGTGCATGTGTGATTGTGTGCGTGTGCGTGTGCGTGTGCGGTGTGTTGGCATGCGTGCGTGTACCCCAGGTCCTCGATTACACAGGTCTCCTTGCTGAAGTCGTAGCTGGAGAGGAATGGCAGCACTCGCAACACCGAAGCTGGGAACGAGTTGTTGCGTTGGACCGAGCCCACGTCCTGGGGGTATGGCAGAGGAGGCGGCTGAAAGGTGGGCATCGGAAGCGGCATCGGGAGTGGCGGTGGCGCATACGGCATCGGTCCGTCTTGTAGGAGCGTCAACTGGCTTGGGCCCAGCTGAGTGAGCATGGACTCTAGCTGGTGCATGCTGCGCTGCTGGGCCAAGGCCAGGTGCCGCAGCTGCGAGGCCTGCGAGCGCTGCATGGCCTCGAGCTTGTGGTCAAGCTGGTCCCTCTTCCGCTTGAGGCTCTCGACCGTGTTGCATATCTCTCGGCTGCTCCGCTTCACCTCGCTCAGCTCCGCCAGCAGCAGAACCATCAGTTGGCCTATTCCCTGAGACTAGTTGATGTGGTGAGTTTCTTCATCAACACGACAAAGAGAAAGAAACAAGGTTAGATAGGGTGGGTGTGGTTCACACCTCGGCCAGCGAGTCTTCCAGAGACCTCTCGATCTGCGTGCAGAGGTCCTCCTCGCTTCTCACCTCATCGCCTTCATCGCCGTAGGCATCATCATCATCGTCTGCCCACACCAAGTCGCAAACGTCAACATCAAGATATATCGGCGGGAGAGTGTTCTCTCGAATCAAAGCCAGCACACCTTGGACGGTGTCGGGTGGTATCGAGACGGGCGGCGGTTGGATGATGCGGGGGCCCGGTGCGGCCGGCTGCAGCGGCGGGTGAGCACCTCGGGTGGGCACATTGCGCGGTCGTCCCCTCCGCCGCAGCACAGCCGGTTGTCGACAAGCGTCGGCCTTCCCAATTCTCACGCAGCGCGCACAGGGCTGCTCCCTGCGCGTCCACAGAGCTCAAGAGTGAGCGCGAGAAGCTGGGAATGAGGCCTGGAGGAAGGGGAGCTGGCTGACCTGTCGCAGGCTGTGTGCGCTTCCCGGCAGGCCGTACAACGGTGCTGCGCCTTGCCTGCGCTCTTGCTCGGTCTTGAGGCCATTTTAGTTGGGGAAGGTGGGGGTTGCACGGGGGTTGTTTTTTGCTTGTGGCCCATCGCGGTCGTGTTCTGCCCAACCAATCGAAAAAATGAAACGAAGCAAAATAAAAGTGCGCCACTCGCAATTTTGCCCCGCGGGGATAAAAAGGAGCGACGCACCCCGCATAGTCCCGCCTTTCGCCGTAACGGCTCTATCACCAAATTATAACTCCGCCATACTCCTCCGTTGCTCACAAGCCCAGGTAACATGACGTTTGTTAATTGTTTTTGTTTTTACCAGGAAGCAGGTTAGGCGGTGGTGAAGACTTCGTTGTTGAGGATGTTGATGGCGACGAAGACGCCCTTCGGGCTGCTCCGCACCGCGTCGACGCCGTTGACGCTGTCGGGGATGGTGGTCCACACGGCCCACGCCTTGGCGGTGGAGTCGTACACGCGGATGGAGCCGTCGTTGAGCGACACCGCCGCGCGCTCCTCGCCATCGACCACCACGACGAACACGTTCGGCTGCACCAGAGCCTGCGGCGCGTCGGCGAAGTGGAAAGTGGTCCAGGCCAGGGAGTCGCTCGAGATGTGGACCGACACCTGGTCCCGCCCCACCGCCACGAAGGCCTTGGCCACGTACTGGATGCTTGCGAGCTGACCGCCCGGCCCTGAGTGCTTGCTCCATGTGCTGCCGCCGTTGGTCGATGACTCAAGGTTGCCATAGGAGGTCAGCAGCAGGATCGCGCCATTGCCAGCCGCGACGTCCTGGGCCCTCTCCGTGCCCGAGGTCACTGTCGTCCATGCCGCAGCCTGGGTGCCGTTGCTGGAGCGGAAGAGAGTGTAGAGGGCTCCCCAGCGGTTCCAGAAGTTGAAGAGCGCGAGCCAGGTGCCGTCATCCTGGCTGGCGAACGCGACCAGGTCGATCGAGTCCCCATCGACCGGCGGAATTTTGGGCCCTCCCAGAGTCCGCCAGGTGACCAGGTCCTTGGAGATAAGCAGCTGCTGCGAGTCGGCGGCGACCCAGGCCCCGAGCTCAGAGTAGTAGGTGAGCTGATTGAAGGCGTTGGGCAGGGTGACGACTTCGGACCACTCGACGCCGTCGGCGCTGCCGAGAATGGTCGAAGGATTGTAGGTCTGAACGAAGAACGAGAGGCCGTTGAGCTCGTAGCCCGGCGGCGTGGCGATGAAGGAGTAGAACGGGGTGGTGACGCCCTCGTCGAGCGTCTTGAAGGTGCGCCCGTTGTCGTGGGACACCTGGATGAGGCCCGACTTGCCGACGTTGATGAACTGACCCCGGACGTACCGGGGCACCGACGCGTGGCTGATCAGCGTCTTGGGGGCAGGGCCCCACGACCGGCCGTTGTCGTACGAGACCACCGTGGGGTAGCTGCTGACTGTGCCGTTCCACAGGGAGGCGAAGAACACGCCGTTGCCGAAGCTGAGCGGTCCGCCCAAGCCGGAATAGGGCGAGCGCAGCGTGGCCTTCCACGTGCGGCCATCGTCGATCGAAGTGAGAAGGGCCTGCACGAAGCGGATGAGTCGGGTGAAACCGAAAACGGAGCCCACACGAGAAAGAGCGAAAGCGACAAAGAACGAGAGCGAACCGTGTAGCCGGGGAAGCTGACGAGCGCGACCAGGGTTGCAGAGGAGCCGGCCTGGAGGTCAATGACCTGGTAGATGAGGCCGGGGTAGGACTCGGTGATGTTGCGGTAGAGCGACCACGACATGCCGTCGACCGAGCGGTAGAGCGCGCCCGTGCTCTGACCGTCGCTGCCATAGGCCACGAATTGACCTGCATCATTGCCAACCAGCCGGCCAACAACACACACTCTCCTCAGACCCAGAATTACCTCGCAATGTCCACAACAGTCGTGTAAGCGCACCGTTGACCAGGGAAACGCCGTGGACGCTGGCCCGGTACAGCACGGTTTCGGGAATCACCTGCGGCGGGAGGGGATGACGATGCGTGTAAGGGCATCATAGCGGTCGATGGTGTTGGTGGCAAGCGCAGCAGAGACAGGCACAGTACTCTGTGGTAGGTCCACGCGATGCCGTCCACAGACACGGCCACCCTGTCGTTGTGCGGCGCGAAGTCGAGGGGCGCGGCCATGTAGACGCCGTTGCCGTAGATCACGTCGCGTCGGGAGGTCATGGGTGGTTGCTCGTGCATGGTCCATTCCTTGCCTGTAACGATCAATCGTTGTGAGGGTAAGCGGCATGCTGCTTCGTGTTCTCGAAACTCTGACCACCATCACCATCACCATCACCACCACAGGCGCATGTTGGTTGTGGCTGCCGCACCGTCTTTGGAAACGAGCGTGGCATCGCTGGCCCCGGACGTGATGACGAAGCCGGCCTCGGGTCCGTAGGCGATGGACCAGGTCCCCACGTCGATGCGCGCCTCGTAGGGCACCTTGGCCACCTCCCACGACTGGAGGTCGGTCGAGGTGATCACGGTGAGCTTGTCACCGCCGACGGCGACGTAGAGTCCCGCGCCATAGGTGATGTCGTGCAGATGAGCCGCCGTGGCTGTCGGGTTGGACTTCCTCCAGGTCATCGCGGTAGCGCTGTTGGGTGCAGCTGCCAGGCAGGCCACCACGAGTAGGAGCAGGAGAGCAGACGAAACGAGCCTCATCTCCTCCGCAGTGTCTTCGTGTTTTTTGTTTCAAAAGAATGATATCAAACCTCAGCCCACCACCAAATGATGTAGGTCGTTTAAGGTCGCGGTGATTCCTCATTGGTCAAATTATCCCGATTTTTAGCATGGTTGATCTCCGATTGGCTGCTGGACCAGACACCTTCTTGTTCCTTTTTCTCTCGCCGATATGGCCCTCCACACCACCTTACATAGTTCAGGTTTCTTCTTGGCATTCTTTTTTGAGTGCTCCACCACACAACCGAAGATGAAGCTCGTGTCCACTCTCCTGCTTCTCCTGCTCGTCGCCTGGCTGGCACCGCCAAGCGGCGCTTCGTTTGAAGCGTCGGCGGCGTGGCGGAAGACCAACCCGACCGCCACCGTGTCCTACCTGACCGACATCGCGTACGGCGCGGGACTCTACGTCGCCGTCGGCGGCAACACGATCAACGTCATCACCTCGACCGACCTCGAGTCGTGGGAGGTGGCCCAGCTGCCCTACGAGGCGCGCACCATGATCGGGACCTGGTCCATCGCCTACGGACCCGAGGCCGGCTTCGTCATCACGTCCGCTGACCGCCCCACGCTTGTGTCCAAAGACGGTGCGTTGTGGATATGGTGACGGAGTTATAGTGAGTTGGCGAATCAGCAGAACTCCTCGCTTAAAATCAACCAATGGGTGTGCAGGCAAGGAGTGGTCCGTGCACGAGCAGCCTTTCATGACCTACCGATTCAACGTGATCTACGGCAACGGCGTCTACGTGGCCGCGCCCCGCAGCGACTTGTCGTCGGGCAAGGTGGCCGTGTCCAAGGACGGCGTGACGTGGACCTACCACAACGTACGCAGGAGAGCTCATCTCGTTCAGCCCCGCCGCTGATGATCATGTGTCGTTAACACGTCTTCTACGCAGGTGTTCCCCAACGACAACACCAACATCAACGGCGTTTCTTTCGTCTTCGGTACGATCACGCTCTTGGTCTCAACCTGGTCAACTTGTGTTTGGTGTGTGAGTAAGCGACTGGCTGACTCTGGGCTCTGGCTCTGGGCCATCACCGCCGCCGCCGCCGCCAGGCCAATTCTTGGCCTATGGAAGGGACGGCCAGAGCACGGGCGCGCTCTACGGCTCGGTCGACGGCAAGTCGTGGTCGCTCCACGGCAACATCTCCGATTCCTACCGCGGCCGCATCAACCAGGTCCTCGACCTCCAGGCCGGCTTTTCCAACATCGTCGCCCTCGTCGGCTTCTCCGACTACACGGTTCGCTGTCCGCCCTGCCTTCGCTCTTTGTTTCTTCGTTTTCGCGGAGGCATTGCCTGATATCTCATCTTCTACGTCCACAGGCGCTCCTGACCTCCACCGACAACGGCCAGACGTGGGACGCCACGCTGCGCTACGCCACGTCAGGCTTCGGCGGACCGCTCAGCTCCGGCAACGGCGTGTTCTTCGCCTCGCTGTACAACAACACGATCCCCGCTTTCGTCACGGTGGCCTCGTTCGACACCGGCCTGTCGTGGGAGCCCGCCACCGACACGCTGATCAGCGCCGCGTCGGTGCCTGGCTTTGTCAACGGCCAGTTCGTCAACGTCGGCAAGTCGGGCCTCATCCAGGTGTCCCACGACAACGGGCGCACCTTCAAGTCGCTCGACGAGGGCGTCACCACCCCGTTCGGCACCTTCATCGCCACGCCGCCGGGCTACGAGCTCAACGGCCTCTCGTTCTTCGTGCAGACCCGCACCAACCCGTCGACCATTCTCGGCAGCGCCGACGGCGTCGAGTGGTCCGAGGTCGTCGCCCCGTCCACCTCCCTCAACCAGCTCACCTTCGTCGAGAGCCTCGGGGCCTGGGTGGCCACCGATTCGCAGCAGCTGCTCTCCTCCAAGGACTTCGTCAATTGGCGGGTGCTGGGCGGGCCGAAGGTTCCGTCGAACAATCTGGAGTCGAACAATCTCATCGCCTTCACCGAGCTGGACAACGGCGAGTGGCTCGTGCTCTTCAACACCTGGAACCGGTGGACCTCGGACTCCTCCTTCACCCTGTACGGCACCAGCGGCAGCCTTGGCTGGTCTTCGGTCGCGTCGGGCTTGGGGCTGGCCCAGAAGGTGGTGGCCGGCAACGGCGCGATTGTGGTGCTGACCGGCTCTGGCGACCTCCAGTCGTCCACCGACGGAGGCTACACGTGGCGCAAGCAGTCTGGACCGGCCGGCGTGGTCATCGCCTCCGTCCAGTACGTGGCCAAGGCCTTCGTGGCGGTGGGGCGGGACCAGCTGTCGGTCCACGTCTCGACCGACTCCCTGGCCTGGACCACTTTCCACTTCGCCGACGCGCCGCAGGCCCTGGTGCAGCCGAACGTGTTCGTTGTGGTGGTCGATGGCGAAGAGCGCGCGGCGGTGTCGCTCAACGACGGCTCCATCCGCGTGTACGACTCCACCGCCAAGGCGTGGGCCGTGTGGACCACCATCCCCGACAGCGTCAACGGTGTCGACGCGGTGCGGAGCAGCCCGAAGGGCGTCTTGGTCGCTGTCAACACCGCAACCAACGAAGTCTTCACCACCGCCTAACCTCCCCTGTTTAGTTAACATTTTTCAAACAATACAATCCAAACCATTTTTTAACCTCGTTCTCTCTGCCTCCTCACCATCCCACTTGACCGACGCGGTCAGTCCGGCCTAGGTGGTTGGCTCAACATATTGTTAAACAAAAAACAAGAAATTAAAAGAGAGATAATGAATGACGAAGGGGCGTGGCGATGACCTTTCTTCCGCTTGTCCCGGGAAAGGTGGTCACTATCGGCGAAAAAGAAGTCCGGCAAACTGAAGCCTTGTGCACTGCGCTGGTGCAGTCGAAAGAGCTGCCGACCCGCACACCACAACACACACCACACCACACATACCATGCGAGGCACCGCTCGCCCCTGCCTTTTCGGCCTCGCGTTGCTTGCGCTCGCGCTGGCTTCCTCGAGTACTGCACCCACCCGACCTGGGCTCACACGACCTAAATACCTTTTTATATCCGCAGATGTATTGATTTTAACCCCCTCCCCCCCACCTGCAGCCTATGCGGCCTGCCCCAACCGCCTGCCCTATGCCGTCACGCCCGAAGGGTATCCCCCCCCCGCCACCGCCGCATCACCCCACAGACCACCACTGTGAAATTACCGCCCGCGTGCCCGCGTATGTGTGTCACGGCTTCCCCAGGTTTTGCCCGTTCGTGTGGGCACAGGGACTGAACAGCCCGCGCGGCATGGCGCGCGCTGCCAACAACGACCTCCTCGTGGTCGAGCAGGGCTCCCAGCAGGTCACCGGTACCGCGTGCTCGACCGCGTGTTCCCTTCCCTTCCCCCCAGGAGGAAGCCCTCACCCCACGCATGTGCACGTGCGTCTGCGCAGTGCTGTGGGACGACGATGGCAACGGCGTGTCGGACAAGAACGAGAGGGCGCTGTTGGCCAAGGCCGATGGTCTCAACCACGCCGTCCTGATCCACGGGCGTACGGCGCTCCACCGGTGATGTCGCTGTTGTTGTGGTTGTTCTCGTCTTGGCTGGGTTAACCTGACGCACGCACGTTGGACGCAGTTTACCTGTACGCCAGCAGCGCGTCGACCGTCTTTAGGTGGCCCTATCGCGCGGGCGTGCGTCACAGCCTGGGCACTCCCGAGGTGCGCCTACCGCACACGACACACACGACACGTCACACTTTATTTTGGCGCGCTGCGTTGTCATGACTGACTGGCGCGACGGCTGGCCATGGCGCAGGTCGTGGTGAACAGCATCCCGACGTGCTGCGACCATGTGACCCGTGCCATCGTGTTCGACGCCAAGGGCCGCTTCTACGTGCAGCTCGGCAGCGGCTCCAACGTTGACCCCAATTCCGACGTACCACTGCCCTCACCATGTGCAATGCCACATTGGTACCAATCGAACACTAACACCGCTCCGCCAGCATGCGAGGATCCACCGCTTCGACATCACCTCGATCCCCAAGGGCGGGTTCAACTGGTCGGTGGGCGAGGTTTTCGCCGACGGCCTCCGCAACGAAGTTGGCCTGCGGTACTGCGCCATCACTCGCCTGCTCGTGCGAGCCCGTGCCGGGGATTGAATGCATGCTGACAGCACCGACGCGCGCACCAGCTTTGACAAGCAGGGCCGCTTGTGGGGCGTGGAGAACGGCATCGACAACGTCTTCAGGGCCGATCTTGGCGGCGACGTCCACATCAACAACCCCTCCGAGGAGCTCAACCTCTTCTTCCCCGAGCTCCCCGGTATTCAATCCGCTCTTTGATTTATTTAGTATTCGTTTTTCGTTGTTATTCCTTATTTATTATCCATTTTCAATTACTTATTTACTTATTTATAATGAATGAAGAATTTGTTTGACTGTGTGTTGGTTGGTTGGTCTTGCTCTCAGGTCTGTTCTACGGGTATCCCTATTGCTGGAGCCAGTACAACCTGACCACGGGCAAGCCGCCCGGCACCCAGTGGGCCACCGACAAGTTCATTAAGGACGGCACCCACACGTACGTGGGCCTACCCGCTGGGCATCTCCAAGCTTTAGCTTATGACACACACAAACTAGTGATGCTTGGTGCCAGAACCCGCTCAACGTGCAGAAGCCCCGGCTCAACTTGCAGGCCCACTACGCCCCGCTCGACATTTTCTTCTACGACAGGGTGCGTCTCTCGCCACTACATCACGCGAATGTTTGTTTTATGTCCGAACCACGGCGCTCACTCCAATCACCAATCAATCAATCACCAATCAGACCAACAGCTCGCGCCTCCCGGCTGACCTGAACGGCGACGCCTTCATCTCCGCGCACGGCTCCTGGAACAGAAACCCGCCGGTGGGCTATCGCGTGCTGCACGTGTTCTTCGACAAGAACGGAATGCCCATCAAGTATGAACCCTTCCTGGCCTACCAGGGACCTGGCGACACCGGTGCGCACTCCTCCCACGCACTCCACGCACCGCACAGGCTCTTTGCGCCCGGGCCCTCTTCTGGCGCGTGTTCTCATCTCCCGGGTCCATCACCAGGTGACAACTGGCCGCACAGGCCCGTTGGCCTCGACATCGGTCGCTGCGTCGCGTTCGGTGAGTGCCTCTACGTCTCCTCCGACGCCTCCGGCGTCATCATCGCCGTCGGCTACGAGTCTTCCTAAGATTCTCGATCGTGCTCGTTCGACACTCCTCTTCCGCGGAGGTGTGTGCTTCTCTTGTTTAACAGCAAAACGTTTTCTTTCGCATGGTGTGGTCGCTCACTCCTGGTCGAGCATGGACGGGTTGTCGAACACATCGCGCAGCACCTTGGCCATTGCTCCGCCCTACATCAACCCACGTCACACCAGTCCAATCAGCACGAACCACACATCAAAAAGTGGTGGGTGGGGGAGGGTAGAACCTGAGCGCCGTCGAGGAAGCGGTGGTCGATGGTGCAGCACAGCTTGAGCTTCTTGGTCACCTTGGTCTCGCCGTCCTCCACCTTGACGCCCTCGTGAATCGCTCCTGCTCATCGCCGCCACAGCCAATCAATCGTTTGCTTGAGGCGAAGGCGCCGATCACAAGTCGTTACGAAGCGTACCGATGAGTACGAGAAGAGGAACGCGCGCAAAGGGCGTGAAGGGCGCAAAGGCCTCGTCAACGCCCAGCATGCCCACGGATGTGATGATGCACGAGCCGAACGGGTGCGGCTCCACGCCTGCGCCATCGTGTTAGACGTTACTGGACCTGCGTTCGAGGGCGATCCAGGGGGGGAAGGGCCGCGGTACCCAACGCGGGGATAGAGAGGCCCAGGGCGCCAGCGGCATAGGCGGCCGTGTTCACCACGAGCCTTATGAGCCAAGTCGGGAGCAGCTTGAGCGGGCCCATGCTCTTCTTGAAGTTCTCGTCGGTACCCTGTGTGAGAAAGGGGCCCAGCGCGTGCGGTGAGTGCGCATGTTGTTGTGTTGATGTTCATTGCGCGCCGCGCGTGCGGTGTCAACACCAAGAATGGGGGAAGCGCACCTTGCGCAGGCGCTGGCTGCCAGCATCGAGCTCGGTGGCGACTTGGTCCACGCCCTTCTTGTCGATGTTGCTCACCTTAACCTTGGCCAGGTTCTTGCCGCCCTCCACCATCGCGAGGAAGCTGATGTCGATTGTCTGGGGGCCATGCACACCGAGCAACATAACTCGATGAGCTCAGCACCCAAGCGCCATTGACTTTGCTGCGGGCCGCCAGGCGAGCCGGACAGAACGAACCTTGAAGGGAAGGAACCGATCGAACACGATGCGACCGTTGAGTCCGGGAGCATTCCGCAGGGCCAGGCCAAGCGCTGAATGAGAGGCGTCGCAATCGCGGCATAATCAATGAGCGGTGTGTGTTCGGTAGGTTGTTCGTTGCGTGTTGTACCCTTGCCGACGACGTGCGTGATGGTGATGTGCTGCCTGGTGGTTTTTCGCTTCTCGTCGATGTACTTCTGGACCTGTGCGGGTTACATGACACACGACACACGACACGACACACACGACACGACAACATGAGAGGTGGGCGCAAAAGATGGAAACGAGAGAAAGAGAAATCGACCTTGGTGGCATCGAGGGAGATCTTGGCGTGGATGCTTCCTTCGCTAGGCTCGCCCCACGTGGCGATTTGGAGCTATACGTACCACGCCGCGCGAGCGTCAGAACTTGAACGCTTATGCAAACGCGCGAACGCACACCCACCACCAACACCCAAACGCACCTCCGCACACGCACACGCACACACCTCCGCACACGCACACACCTCCGCACACGCACACGCACACGCACACCACGCCAAAGCCAGGCGCACGCGCGACCGCACATGGAGTGGAGTAACGTGCCTTCCTCCGGACGGGCATGCCGGCAGAGGCCCACCAGAACCAGAAAGCGAAGAGGAAGCCGAGTACGAGGTAGACCAGAGTCGCCTGCGGGGTGCCCCAAACGGCGTACACCGCGAGACCAGCAAGCAACAGGCGCAAGTTGGATTGATGCATGCCTCTTTGGTGCTCGCTGCCTGCCCACACGCACAGAAAGAATAAAAGAAACTCAATTACAATGACGATTTGTCAATTAATAACTGTAAATCTTTGATTACCTCTTCGAAATTGCAAGTAAATCAATCGAAATTAAATCAATCTAAGACAATTTAATCAACGTCTCGTAGGGGCAGCCAGCAAGACCAAGAAGTAAGAGCAAGAGCACTCGAGATGCGTGGGCCAGTGGGCGCGTACGAGGGAGGGTGCCGAAGGGTGCTAGACGAAGGGAGAGAAAGAGGAAAGCCAAGCCGTGTTTGCGTTGGTTGCGTCGATAAATTACGCCAGACAAAAAAAAATTGCTGCAAAAACACGAAACAAATGGGAGATGCAGGCAGCGTAGCGCATGAAGCAGCAAGTTGTGAATGAACGGCGCTCTTGAATGTGGATGTGGGTGGTGTATTCATACAGGCGAAAAATTAAAATGTACAGTGCCTCGTTCGCGTCAATCTCTCTTCTCTACTCTCTCTTAGCTTCGCTCTTCCCAAGATGAAACTTCTTAAAAACCTAGTTGTAGGGATCGTCGACCTTGGAGAGGAGAGTTGCCATAAGGATGGCGAAGAGAATGAGGGCGAGGAGGAAGACGACGAGCCACGCCATGTGGCACACGGACGAGCTCTGGAAGAGGAAGCCCTTCAATCGCTGCCACTTGGCCCCCACGGCGGCGCATCCTCTCTTGAGGGGCGGGCAGCACGGCAATCGTTGGCAGAGTCCACAGCAGCAGAAGATCTTTTCGATGATCCCTCCCAATTTCGCGCATTTCGATTCAGAGGGCGCGTAGGACCGCAATGGCGGCGCCGCCGGGCCGCTACTCGAAGAGGACGACCCACCCGCTTCGGGATCATCCACGAGGGGCTTGTAGAGCTGGTTGTAGGACATTGCAGCTCTCTGAATCGATGAAAGAATGTCGCTGTGGGTTCTCTCTTCGTCCGCCGAAAGATCGTGAAGAAATTATTTTCTTTATATTTCTTTCAATTCACCGGAGCAACCGATCGGAATGCGCGGCATCCTCCGGCCGAAAAGGCTTTTTCTTGTTCTTCTCTTCCGGCATCGCTTTTTCTCCTTGCTACCCTTGCTCTCCTTGAAGATGTCGTGCGTTTGACCTGATTCCAATCCTCTGCTTGAATTAACTAGTGTATGCCTGGCCTCACGCCTGGAGGCTACGCGGACTGATGAGGGCTGTCGGCGATGGTACGGCACCTTTCTATCCTGCTGCCTACTAGTAGTGAAAATGATGTAAACAATTGCTCTAGAATTTTTGATTTTATCGTGAAAACACCAACACGAAGACTGATCACACAGCGCTCCTTCTACGAGCCAGCTGTCCTCAGCCATCTGTGCGCTAATCATCATCTTTTTCAAACAACAGACGGCAATGAGTCGCCAACGCGTTTTCATCCCCTTACGGGTGCGTTATGCTTGATTGGCAGTTCACGTTACCTGCGACACCCCACAGTTCTTCACAACTCAATAAAGATTGTTTGTGCCTGCGAGACTAGTCCCCATCCTTCATCTTTTTCTTACATCACCGTCGTTGGTATAAGTAGTACAGTTCGTCCTTCATCTTGCGCAAACCATCCTCGTCCAGGGAGTAATCATAGTTGTACAGGCTGTCGCCCTTTATTGCTGAAGCAAGGATCGATGGTACATAGGGAGAGAGAGTAGTGGAAGCAAGTCACAAATCAACAATAGAGCTTTACAACAAACCAGTCCCCTCTTCACTTTACCGTCCGTCGCCTCGACCTGGGTCCAAGGGGCCATCCTCTTCGTGGACTTGTTGCGCTTCGTTGTGGAGGAGCCCATCGCGGAAGAGGAGATCAGGAGGAGGAACAAGGAGAAGCGACGGTGGGCGGAGGAAGAAGGAACTCGTCGGTGGGGACAGAGCCGCCACCACTTACTGGTAGTGCTCAATCTCGCCCACTCGGTCGGCGCGGTAGGCGGCAGTGTCGGCGTGCGACGGAGCGGCGTCAGACTCGAACTCGCCGGACTGGAGCTCGCCCACGCGGTCGCTGCGGTAGGCGGCGGTGTCGGCCTGCGACGGAGCGGCCTCGGACGCGAACTCGCCCGACTGGAGCTCACCTGGTGGTACGAAAACGTGTCGACAACCCAGTGGGTAAGTCACCTTCCCATCTGTTTCACCCTGAATTCTGGGATAACACGGTGGGGGGGG
>CDFC01044908.1:0-10266 GCA_000826385.1 Acanthamoeba rhysodes | reverse complement strand
GAACTTGAGCGCGTTGGAGAGCAGGTTGAGCACGATCTTCTCCCACATGTCCTTGTCCACGTAGACCGCCTGTTCCAGCTCCGAGCAATCCACCAACAGCTCCAGCCCCGCTCTGTGTGTTTGCGAACTCGGCCCTCAGCACCAGCACACACCGCACGCACGCATACGCGATTACCTTTCGGTGGCCGAGCGGAAAATTGAGGCGAGATCCTGGGTGAAGACGCTGAGGTCGACCGGCTCGAAGACGGCGCGCGCCCGGCCAGCTTCAATGCGCGAGAAATCGAGCAGTGAGTTAACCAGCTTATACAACCGCAGCGCGTTACGATGAATGAGCATCAGCTGCTCCTTCTCGAGCTGCAGCTCGGCACTGTCCATCAGATCCTGTCATTGTCGTTGGTCGTGTGTGGTGCGTGCGTGCGCACACGTGTTTGCTGGTAAGCAAATTTCCTGCGAGGGCGCACACACGCACAGGCAGACAGCAGCGAACGCACCTCGAGAGGGCCGAGCATTAGCGTGAGTGGCGTTCGGAACTCGTGCGAGATATTGGAGAAGAAGGTGGTCTTGGCTCGGTCCAACTCAGCCAAGGACTGTAGAAACACACAACACCGCGTGTCAGTACGGCGTAGCAGAACAAGTGTTGGAGCCAGGGAGGAGGGCGCACCTCTGCTCGCTTTCGTTCCTCCTCGCGCGCCATCGCATTGGTCACAGCCGACGCCGCGTGGCCCGTGAACAAATTATAAAATATCCTGGAATGGCGGTAAGCACACAAGACAATTGATATATGTTTTAGATGATACTCGAAATTAATGGTACCGGTAGTTGTCGTCGAGCTCGTGTCGTGGGTTCACGCCAGCTACGAGGATCCCCACCACCTTGTCCGCATCCGTTTGCGATAGCATCGGAAATATAACACACGATCTGGACAAAAGCAACGTCAGCGCATCGGTGGCAGTGTGTCGTGTGTGGTCCTGCAGCGGTGAGTACCTAGGCCGATCTTCCCAGGCCACACACAGGGGCACTTCCTCGCCGAACTGAGTGAGGTCGAGGAACTGCGATGTGCGTGTTGTCACGACCTCGTAAAACAGGGCGCACCAGAACCCGCCCTGCTCTTCCTCTCGATCCTCTCCTGTGCTGCTGCCACCACTACTCCCATCGCTGTCGCTGCTGAAAGGGCCGAGTTAGCCATGACAACCCACCAAGCCAAGCAGAACCGTGTGTGTAGACTTTGCCGTTGTGTGGCTACTTACGACTGGCTTAGTCGAGGGATGGTGACGATGTAGGGGCACAGTACGGAGCCCTTCTCCTGTCGGCCAACAACTTCCTCCAGGAACGCGTGCTTCATGCCTTCGTCGAGCAAGTACAAATTGGCAAAGGGGATGTCCCACCTGGCGGAAACCCGATCAGGTGAGTAATCAGCTCAGAACAAGGTACAGATAGTGCGTAGGACGCGGTGCATACTTTCCCGATGAGCTGATGACCTCTGCGGTGATGTGTAGCGCACTCTTCGCCGATTCTGCATCTGCTCCTCGAGCAGCCAGGTCGCGCAGTGCTCTATGTGCGGGTTGCCCGGCCAGTTAGGTTAGTGGATGGGTTCATGGAGGGACAGGGCCCTGGCGAGAGCGAGAGCCGTAGTACCGTAGCTGACGCTCGCCAATGACGCGTGACGTGGTCTCCGAGCAGGAACAGAAAATGCCGCCGACTGAGTTGTCCTCAAGGAACAAAGGGCTGTAGGAGAAGGTGAAGTAGGCCTCCTGCAAAAAGAACGAAGAAGAACGAGGAAGAGACGCGGTTTAGTTGAAAACATCAGTAACGCTTGTGGTGTTGACGAACGATGCTAACGAACCTCAAGGTAGCCAAATCGGTCCACGCAATTCAGCTGATCTTCGATCCAGTTGGACTTCTTGGAAAAGGTGACGCCGTCGAGCAACGGCCTCTGCTGCTCCCAAATCGTGCTCCAGCACACCGAATAGGGCGTGCCTGTGCGCAGGAGTCAGGTTGTTGCAGATCAACTCTGCCAGCGCGGTGTGTGCGCGTGTTTGTGTTACGGAGAGCACATACCAAGGTACGCTGGGTGTTTGTCGCCCATTGTGTGGCGATAGCCGTCATTGTAGATCACCCTGTACTCTGGTCCCCAGAAAAGGACCTGATGATTCACACATTGTGACAGCATAGCACGACACACGACACTTGAGTAAATGGGAGGGCGCATGGCTTTAGACACAGTTGCGACGTACAACTGAGTAGCGGGACCAGAGGCACACTGTAAGCGCAATCTTGAGCGCAAGCGGCCATTGCGAGAGCGGACCCAGGGGTGTCTGTGACCAGTCCTTGTTCCTAGAAGACAGAGCGCGCACGAAACGTCCAGGGGTCAGTGCTGACTTTTCTTCATCTATCACAGAACACTGACAGCACTGATACTGGTGACGCACTTGATGATGGTGGCCAGTTCGCCGGGCGCTGATAGCCAGTGCTCCATCTCGGGCTGCGCTCGTCGCCGCTCTTTTCGCTTCGCACCCTTTCCCACCGGGAGGGCCTTGCCGTGTGTCCGATTCTTCTCCAGCGGTGTGCTCGCCTTCGGTAGTTGCGGGCTGCTGCTGGTGTCCTGCTCTCGCCTCTGCCCAAAACAGCGGACAGCACAGGAAAGTGGTGAGCGCGTCATCGCAACCATCTTCAACTAACATACACCACGTGTACCTCGTTGTCTGCACAGTTCACTTGCGGGCTTGTGTTGGTTGAGGAGGATGGGGAGAGAAGGTGGTCGCTGGTGTAGTTGTCTAGTTTACACACGCGCACGACCTGTCGCAGACAGTCGAGCACGAGCCCCTGCACGTGCTGGTGTTCGTGGTGGAGCAGCTCGGGCTTGGTCAGCTCCGCCACGATGGCATCGAAGGAGAGCTGCTCGTCTGGTCGCAGCTGCTGCGTCACCGCCGCCAGCACCGCCAGCACTTGCTGCAAATCGTAATTTCGTGTAGCGCGATCAGCATCACAATTGAATAACGATTAATGTTAATTAAATTGAATTGAAATCGACGACAAAACTGCAATGAACAAATTATTGGGCCGAGAATCGCAAGTAGGGCAAGAAAAATGGGATGTGTGGATGGAAAGGGTGGTTCGAGATGAATGAAGGGAGTGGCATACCCCCAGGTTGTTCTCGAGGGCTTCTATGCTGAGCGAGGGCGCCAGCATGGACGGATCCATCATCGCCCACACGGCGGGCGACACGTACGGGATGGGGGCTGAGGATGTGAATTGGAGGTTGCGCTCCTCCCGCTCCCCCGTCGCCGTTTGTTGCTCCATCCTCACTCAACCTCGTGCAGTCCCGTCCTCCCGATGGATTCACCACGACGAGATCTAACCGAAATCAACCCGCGTCCGGGTGGGGGCGTGCTCTCTGTCGTTCACTCCAGACCCGTCCGAGCTCCTGTCGAGCTCCCTCTTTCCCTTTCCTCCGCCAAGCTCTTCTATCTCCACTTTGCTCCTTCTGTCGCGACTTAAAAAGAACGAAAGCCGAAATGGCCGCTGACGCAATGGCCAACACCAACTAACCAACAGCACCTCAGCTCGCCCAGCCCCAGACCGCCACCACCAGGAAAACGTCACCGCCGTTGGCGCCGCGGGAGAGCTCAAGTTCGCGCCGTGCCACACACCACAGCCACTTGGCCCTGGCTCCTCCCGATGCAACATGCGGGATTTCGTCCCCTGCAGCACAGAGCCCCACGTGCGGTACGGCCGTTGGCGCGGGAGGAAAGGTGCCACGCGTGCTCTCGTGCATGCTTGAAATAGTTGTCTCATTATGCGAATATTATTATATTATTATTATTATTTATTAAATATTATTCGATCAAAAAAACAGGAGATGAGGAGGGGAGTGTTGTGGGGTGGTGGCGGCTGCTCGTCTCTGAGGTTGCTCGCACTTGGCTCGCGGGCTTTTTCCTCACACGTTGCGGCTGGTGCCGCCGAGGCGCCGTGGCTGCACCGGCTCGCCTCGCTTCCGGCCCACCCCCGGCTCTCTTCTGCTTCGGTGCCCTCCTCCTCCCCTCCTCCCTTCTTCTTCTTCTTTCCTTTGTGGCCCAGGCCAGGCGACAGGGTTGTCTGCGAGGGTCGTGGCTCACCTCTGCATTGCGCTTGTGTCAGGCGAGCGTGGCGGCGGCGAAAGACCCAAGCGAGCGCCTGCGCGGCTTGGTCGCCCTGCGTGCCTCCTTGATGGTACGCACAGCGCGTGTGCGCGGTGTGGCGTGCGTGGCCAAGTGCGCTAAAGAAGACACTTTCTCGTTTCAAACAGCAAACTGTCAGACACACGCGCGACCCGAACGAGCAGCACTTGAGAAACGAGCTGCGCGCCATCACGGACGGACTGAAGGACGTGCTGAGCGAGCGCTTTGATCCGCATTCGCTCCTCCTGCAGCAAATCGAACGCACCTCACCACGTGCCGTACTCCAGAAGGTGCGTCTCACGCGCGTCACACCACACGCAGGGAACGCTCACACTGCCACCGTCGCAGGTGGTCGACACCGAGTCCGTCCACCCGTTGGCATCGATCGACGCCTTCAAAGCCCGATTGGGCAAAGGCAGGAAGTGCTGGGCCTTCTTCCATCCACTGCTCCCCGAGGTGCCGCCTCTGTCAATTCCCTGCACCGCAAGGCACCACTGAGAGGATTCCTGACCACGCACCCTCGTCCAGGAACCGCTCGTTTACATCAACGTCGCGTTCGAGCCCAGGATTGCCACCTCCATGAAGGTACGCACGATTTGGTGTGTCGATTGTCATGATTTTCACATTTCTTCTGTTCTGGTGAACATCAGGAGATCTACCTCGATGAAGCTCAGAGGCTGAACCCCGAAGAAGCGAAAGCGGCCATCTTCTATTCGATTGTCACAACTCAACCCGGTACGGACTAGCACGGGCCAACCCGACTCGAAGCCTCAACTTTTATAACGTTCCCATGTTCATGTTTTCGTAGGTCTTAAGGGTGTCGATCTGCCGCACCAGCTAATCAAGTGGACGTCGCGTCATCTCCATGAACAGTACGAAGGTGCGGCCAAGTCCAAGATATGATTGGTTCTGGACTGGTGGCCGTCCTACCGCAACCCGGCTGATTGTTCCTGTTCGTGGCCCCGTCAGGCCTTAAGGAGTTCAGCACTCTGTCGCCAATTCCTGGCTTCATGCCTTGGCTTCGGCTCTCGCTTTCCTCGCCCAGCCCCTCCAGCCCATCACTCGTCGAGCGGAAAGGTACGTAATCAGCAACGTTTGGATCCCTGCGCCAGAGCTCTGGGGCTGGGACGGTGACCGTTCATGTGCGTGCAGCGTGGCTCAGGACGATGCTGCCAGCCAAGGTAGAGGTCGTGGCAAAGGAGCTTGGCATCTGTTCTTCCGTACCGCCGCAGGAGGCACTCTTGGTGCGTGAAGCTGTGACACAGCACTATCCACAACGACCGCGCTCAAATCATTCTCTGCTCTCTCCAGGAAGCGCTGGAGAATCATCGTTGGTTCGAGAACCAGCGCGTAGTGGAGGCCCTGCAGCCGCTCATGCTGCGGCTGTGCGCTCACTACGTCATCACCGAAAGGGCTGTCAATGGGTCGACCCAAGCCCTCGATCGCGTGCGTGACCTGCCCTTGCACCTCACCACTCTCGAGCAAGCCTAATGATGCGGTTCGTTCGTTCATGTCATGTCGTTGCAGGTGGCCAACTTCCATCTGGGCAATGGCGCCTACGTGCACGGGATCAACTGGCTGGCCGACCTGGCCCCGCTGCGCCTGAGCGAGTCGGCCAGCCTGATGGCCAACTACAAGTACCCCAGCCCGGCCGACGCGACCACCGGCGCCGCCGACGCTGCCCTCTACCACCGGGAGGGCATCATCAAAGCGTCGCCCGACGTCGAAGCTCTCTTGCGCGATAGGTGGTAGTTTTGTGTTACGTTGCTCATTACCGCCTTTATCAAAATCTATTTATTATTTATTTCCTTTTCTAGTTCTATTTATTTATTTAGCAATTAATGCTTTGTTTTTTTAATTGGAATAATAATTTGTGTGGCATTTTTTCCTTTGACCATCAATGGCACCAGCTCTCGAGAGGGAGGACCGGAAAAGCCGTCGGCTTTCGTGGGCGAGCACGCTGAACAAGAGGGCATCGCTGGAGGTGGCGACCAGATAGCCACCCAACGTCTCTCCTGGCGCTGTTGAGGAGGTCGCATTTTGAAAGGGAGGAAAGGAAAGAAGGGCAATAGCAAGCAAGAACAGGAAGAAAGCAGAACAACAGAGGGTCAAAAGTGATTTGCAGAGGATTTGAGAACAAAGAGCCAGCGCCCCCCAAGGTGCCGCATACTCCAACCAAAGGTACACAAAACGACCTCCACTTGCCATAACGTTATGAAGTAGAAAGAGAGAACGTGGATGTGGAGGGGGGGGGCGTGCCGAGCTCTGTCTTCTACGCGTGAGGTCTCAAAAGAAGCAAAACAATGCAACTCTCCGCTTTGCAGGAATGGACAGGTCCTCGTTCAGCGGCATGCCACCCATGCACCAGGAGCAGCAACAGCAACATCAGCAGCAGCAAGAGGATATGGAGTCGATGTGGGCAGCGGCTACAGCACAGCCCGACTACTACTCGACCTCTGACGCCGCCGCCCACCTGCCCACCGGTGGGGGCAGTACGTCTTCGTCATCGGGCGGTGGTGGTGGCGGCGGCCTCCCCAGCCTGGCCCCGCTCTACCCCCTGCCCTCCACCCCAATGCCCAACTTCGACATGCCGCTACAGGGCGGCGGGATGCGCGTGAACGTAGGTACGGTGCCAGGACCATGGGCCTGTTTGTGCTCGTGTGGTCGAGAACTTATCGTGGTGGTGCACGTGAAGGGGGAATGATGATGGGCGAGGCGGAAGCGGAGTCGAGAGGCGGGGCCGCCGCGCAGTTCAGGCCGCGAGAGGTGATCCCCCTGTTCGACATCGCGCTCGGCACATCCGGTACGCGATGCCAAACACGCGCTGGGCGTATTGTGTCTTCTACGACGTGGGTGCTCGTTTCCGCGCAGCGCCGGTCATTCCCGCTCTGTCGCGGCCAGCCTTTGCGCGAGATGGCAGCGGCCGCTTCCTATGCGGCACCGAAGAACAGCATCCACAGCGGTAGGTCCCCGCTCTCTCAGCGGCCTCGCAGCCGTAAGAGCGCTGAAGAAACCTCTCCGAACTGCGCGTGCAGGTCCAAGAGCAACTATCTGATATTCGGTAGAATGGACCCCAACACGGGGAAGCTGATGACAAGGAACGGCGCCCCGGACGTGTGGACGCAGCCCATCAGCAATGTACGTGCGATCTCCCTTTAGTGGACGAGCGAAGCCCGTACCGTCCTTCTTACATGGCGGGGGCGGTGCCACCATCCCAGCACGTGCGAGACATACAATGGGTGGACGAGCAGCTTATGATCGTGGCCATCGCCAGCACGCTTATTCTCATGCGCCTGCCGCAGCACACCCGCGCCGATCTTGCGACCATCAACTTTCCTCCTTTTCACAAGGTGCACCAACTCTGCGCCGCCACCATGGGTGATGCAGCAATTCATCCTTGTTTGTGCTCTCCCCTTGCAGGACTTCATCCGGGAGATTGCCGTCTCTCCGGCGAAACGAAACCTTTTGCTCTCCGGCGGCTTCGACGGTTCCGTGTTTGGTTCGACTCATCTCGGCTGGGAACCTTCTTTCTTGGCAACACGCCTGCCCTTACTCACCTTTCATGACGCAACACAGTGACGGACATCAGTCGATTATGCGAGGACATCACCACCGACCAGCAGCACAGCGAGAACAGCATCTACCCGTGCGGCGAAGTCGTGGGCAGTGTGGGATGGCATCCGACCAGTATGTCGCCCGAAACCGCCGCACATGCGTCGGCCCGTCTCCTGACTCTTTTAGTCTGACACCCGCTCGGTACCTGTGTTTGGTGTACACAGATCCGTGGTTGGCCTCGTGCACGACCGATCCGGGCATGCTGCACATCTTCGACATACGCACCGATTCGGGAGGCGTGCATGCGGCGAGCGACCGGGCGCACCAGTCCCTGCTCTACAACACCACCAAACCCGAGCTCTACACTCACGCATATTGCGATGAATACACCATCCTCCTCGGCTACGGTATACCCCTCCCAGCCGCACGACAAGCACATCATTCTTACGTCCACCCCCCGGATCTTAGGTGACGGGCAGATCCACACCTTCGACACGCGCATGCAACGAACCACCCAAGTATTCCAGGTATGGTGAGCGCGTGGCAAACGCTGGCGGCCAAAGACATGTGCTGAACACAATATCGCTCGCTGTGCAGGATCCCTACCAGCGCCAGATCGGCGAGATCAAGGTGGATGGCGGCGGCGTATTCGCCACGTTTGGCGTGCCCGAGGTCACGCTTTGGAAAGTGGGAGAGTCGCGCAGCTTCCAAGTCTGGTACGGCCTCCCTTCTATCGGGCAAACTCAGCAGCAGTCTCAAGTCGGTGTTCTGACCTCGGCTGAGAACCCACCTGTGCAGGGGACACAATAACATGTGTCCGCCGCAGCTACCCAACAACATGTCTTACAAGACCTCGGGCGAGTTCCTCACGCACAGCTCGGCCCTGGCCGTTACCGATTCGTACGATTAGCCCTTCGCCTTCGTTTCGACTTCTCGCTCCTGACTCATCCACCGCCTCTTCAGGAACGGGCTTATGTCCTACTATCAGATCCCGCCGGTGTTGTAGGCCCCGACGTGTTCTCGAGCCTTCTTCCTCTAGCAGCGGGTGTACAGACCTTCGTTGGCATAAAATAAATAGAAAGAAATTGCATTTCTCTTTCTCCGGACATTGCTCGCATCAAGAGGAGGAGAGCAAGGCGAGCATGAGGCGTTCGGTGACGGACGTGGTTCGCGGCCACTTGCTCGGCAATGCTACGAGGTACGTGTGGCTTGCCGTTTCGTTGAATGAAGAGTATTTTTAATGTTGAGCATCGCATCGCGATTTTCCTCGAATTGAATCTTCATTTCATCATTCAGCGGCGGCAGCGCCGCTTTCACGCGTCTGTCCACAGTGGTCGTGGCGTGCGAGCGACCATCGTGCGCACTGTTGCGGCACCACCGGCGCGGCATCCGCTCCGGTGCAGCCCCGTCTGCGTGGTCGTCGCACGCCCATGGGCCGGCTACGTCGTTCGCGCCGTCGGGCGGCCATCCGTCGCTGCTCGTGTTCGGCTCGTCCGTTGCCTGGGCCCGCACCGCCGTGACCGCAGGCAGCCCCGAGCGCAGCCACACCCGATCCTACGGTGTTCCCCACTCACCTTCCTCCTTTGTCTCGCTGGCTTTACTCATGTCCCTTCGTGTGTCGTGTGTGTCGTGTGTGTTGTGTCTTGTTTGTCGATACAGCGATGGGACACGAGATGTACTCCAAGGACTTGTATAACATTCTGGGAATTAAGGACGCCGCGTCGCAGGAGGAGATCAAAACCGCGTTCTACAAGGTACACCGAAGCGTTGTGAGTCTCTCTTGGACCAAGCTGACCTTTTTTCTTCTTCGTTTGTTCGTCTTGCGCAACACGACCCGCACCATCCATACAGAAAGCGAAGGAGTACCACCCGGACATGAACAAAGAGAACCCCAACGCCCAGAAGAAGTTCGTGGAGGCGACGAGCGCTTATGAGATCTTGAGGGACACCAAGAAGAGACAGGAGTACGACGGCATGCGACGAATGCGCTCAAGCAGGTGCGAGCTCAACGCTACTCGTTACACACGCATTCTCACCGCACACGCACACGCGCCACCGCACACACATGATACACTGACACGATCGTGTCTGTATGCAGCTCTTCGACGTATACGTCGTACACGCATCAATCCGACTACGCCAACTACGGGGCCGGCGGTGCCAGGTCGGGCCGCACCGGGCGCGCCGACGACTTCACGGCGTACGGCATGGGTGGCATGGGCCACGAGGACTTCACCCAATGGTACCGACAGCGGAGCGACATCTTCGACGACTTCGAGAAGATGTTCAAAGATGTACGTTACCCTTCCTCCTGTCTTCTTCTTCTTCTTCTTCTTCTTCTTCTTCTTCTTCTTCTTCTTCTTCTTCTTCTTCTTCTTCTTCTTCTTCTTCTTCTTCTTCTTCTTCTTCTTCTTCACGCCTCTTCGTCGTCTTCTTCAACTACGGCCACCGAGCAGATAGCGGATATGATGAGCAAGAAGATGAGGTCCAGGTGGTATCAGATGTGCGAGAACGGGGAGGTGGATCTCGAGGACATCTACGACATCTACGGGCG
>CDFC01044614.1:0-17839 GCA_000826385.1 Acanthamoeba rhysodes | reverse complement strand
AAGAGGGGAGGGACCTGGCCGAGGAAGGAGGGCTTGGCGCGGTGGGTGTCTGGGCCGGATGACTGGGCGGTGGCCACGGGCTTGGTCCACCCGCCGCTGCCCACCTCCGCCGCGTTGTTGTGTTCGTCCGCGCCGTTCTTCACCGGCGGGGGGTGGACAGCTGCCGCGTTTTCGGGTTCAGTGCTCTGGGGCGGCGCCGGCTGGGCAATGGCCGGGGAAGACGAAGACGAAGACGAAGAAGAGAGGGGAGTTTTGCCGGAGGGGGTGGGGGCGTGAAGAAGCAGCTGCTTTATCTTTTGCTCCTTCTTGCGACGCTCCTCCTCTTCACGCTCCCTGGCCAACCGCTCCCGCTCCTCCTTCTGCTGTCGCCAATTCGCAGCCATTGTTCCTTTTTTTTTGTTTTTTTTGTGTTAAAAATTGTTGTGGCGGGAGACAGCGAACGACAGACTTTTTGATTTACACTTTTATTGAAAATACTAAATAATCCTATTTGTTGCGTCGTGGATGGCCGACGCATTGCACTGCACGCCTGGCCCTGGGTCTGTCCAAGGCTCAGTTTTGGACGATACTCGTCGAGTGCGGCGGCAAGACTTCCCGGTGCTGCGCTACAACCAGTGGTCTACGCGGTGATGGGCTTGCCTTGGGACGATGCCCTTGTTGGCCTGGTGCACGTTCTCTACGTCGTCCAGCATAACAATCACTTTGCCTATGGGTGCGCTCTTCCCGTGCTGGTGCGACACCCCGATCTCGTTGCCGACGTGCACGGAAACGCCCTCTGCGCCATGGCCGCCCACCGCAAGTCGACCACATTCACGCGCGTGCTCAGCAAGTTGCACATGTGCTCGCTCTGATGGCCAGCGCCTATGTGCACGAAAGATACAGCAGTTCACGCGGCTGGATGGACCTTGTGGAAAAGTGTGGGCGCTTGCTGATGGCATGCAGCGCTCTGCCGTCACCCTCATGCGCTGGTCCCTAAAACGGGACTAGTCGGCTTCTGAATGAACTGCACTTTTCTTCGTAGGTTGCAATGATTTTCGCCAACTCTATCGTGCGCCATGCAGCCTTTGAAGAAGCAGAAGACGCACAAGGACAACAAGCACCCAGTCCAGTGCCATATCTGTAAGCTCTGAGTCTCCGCAAAGGAGATGGAGGCAGCAATGCACTATTTCACCTGTCAAAGTTCTTCAACAATTCCCCAAGGAACTTACACGCCTACTGAATACCATCACACTCACTCCAACTGCCCTCATGCTGACCACCATCACACCAACTGCCATCGCACTGACCGCCATTGTGCCACCATCACACCAACCACCACACTGACCACCCTCATGCCAACCGCCCTCCCTCTTGCCAGACAACACTAGCTGCTGCAGCAAGGCCAAGGCATTCAATTGGTACCTGCTGCATCCCAACCTGCACAACACGCGTCACAAATCACACAACCATACACATCATCATCAGCATCAAAAAGCCAGGTTCCAGCAAGATAGCAGCAATGAAATTCAACTTCTGCTTGATCCAACACTTCAAGGAGGGCCCTTTTGATGTGCTGAGTGAAGCACTCCAGACAATTCAGGACCCTCTGCAAGGGACAGCCTGAAACGTCCACTGCAAAGGCTCTGCTACTACAGTGAGTTGATGCTGGAGGGTGTGGCAAGTGCATTTTTCCATTCCCCTGAATGTTTGCTCAAATACCTGTCATTGGAAAGCACCACCAGGTGGGAAAAATGATGAGACAGAAGCACAGGAAGAAGAGGAAGCCAATGAAGGATAACTAATAAACATACAGTTTACCACCATTATGCAGGCTTAGGAGAGGCTCACTTTGCTACCATTGTGGACCTGTCAATCAGTGTCTTCCTGGAGCTGCGGGGAGAACTTTGCAGTCAGCTCAAGAACAATAAGACCAATCATGCAGGGAAGCATGATGCACAGGGATGTCAAAAGCAACTGGGCACCAAGGATCATCTTCTGCTTCTCTTTTGCCATTACCTGCAAGAGGAGCTTTTATCAGTCATTTTCCATCTTTCTCATCTGCTTCTAGCTGAGACTGCTGCAAATGCCCAGGAGACTGCTGAGACTCCCTGCTGAGAATGCCCATGAGACTGCCAAGACCACTGAGACTGCTGTGAACGCCCATGAGACCAAGACCACTGAGAACACCAAGACTGCTGAGAACTCCCTCAAGACTGCTGTGACCACTGAGACCACTGAGAACACCCATGAGACTGCTGAGAACACTGAGAATGCCCATGAGTGAGAATGCTGAGACCACTGAGAACACTGAGACTGCTGTGACTGCCATGAACACTGCCCATGAGACTGCCAAGACCACTGAGACTGAACACCAAGACTGCCAAGACTGACCACTGAGACCATTAAGACTGCCAAGACCAAGCACACCAGAGGAGACTGCTGAGACTTACCACCAAGACCACTGAGACTGACTGCTGAGACTGCCAAGACCAAGTGCAAAAAATTAGACACTGATTGCCAGACCACTGACCAACTTCCAAAGGAGACTGCCAAGACCACCTGCTGAGTGGATCACCACAATAAACAACCAATAACAACAACTTATTCAAAGGGGGCCCACATACCAGAGGCCAGAGCTGCAAGTACCTAAGAGGTACCACTTTTGGGCTTCAGCTCAAGCTGAACAGCCCCTAAGTTGGCTCTTAGGCCTTGCTGGTGAGGTAAGGCCTAGGATCTCAATCTTCAGCAATGTGGGTGACCCACACAATTTTTGAAGGGAGATCAAAGTTTTTTACTGTAAGCTGACTTTTTTCTCACTGCACAACAAACAACCTATTCCAGGATAAATCCAGCAAAGCAATTCGATTTTGTGGTCTAGCAACAAACTGCCAAGTTGGGCAGTTTTGTCCAATTACAGCAGGGGCGCACCCATGTTAATGGCTGCAAAAAGAACCACAGCTACCAGCACCATGCATGCATTGACTGTTGATGCAAAGAACATACACCATCACATAAATTACACCACACAGGCAAAGTAGGTTTACCCTTGCCTCTCATTGAACTTGGCAGCAACATACCTCAGAGTGGTGCATTCCAAAGAGCGTTTTAATCAAGATAAACACATCATGTTTGTGCACAATTACAACACATGTCTGAACAAGACACATATTGTCCACAGCAACCAAATCCTCCTTCCACAGTACAATTCAGCCCAGGTACTGCCATGTAAGCGAAATTTCGAAAAGACATACTTCCCACAGCCTTCCTAGTAGTTTCCATATGTCTGTTCACCTTCCCTCTGTGAGTTGAAAACTTGGATACTTGGGGCAAAGGCAAGCCTGGTGAATGTGGAGTAAGGCGATTGTGCAAGCAGTTTAATGCACAATGCACATCTGGATGTGGACACAGTGCCAATAGAACTTCTTTACATTGGAGAGGGGAAGGCATGCAAGTGTGGTGAGCAGGAGGTGATGGACATGATTGTTGGGTGAGTGGTGGTCACAGATGTAGTGGTTTCTGAAGGCGAAGACCAGCAACAATGAAGAAATCACCACAGTACAGGCAGCCTGCATCAATGGTGGTGCACACAATGCAAGGAAGTCATGAAGAAATTGGTGAGGTCAGCAGAGTTGTGGAGCCAATGGGGCACAGCTTGGTGCCAGTGGAGATGGTGGTAAACGAAATGTGATTTGTCACAGAATTTGAGCCATTTGAGAGGGAGTTGAGGGACAACACCCATTGTGCATAGTAGGCGATGTTGGCAGTAGAGTACTTGTTGATGTGCTGGTTCGTGGGATTCTTCCACGACCAGTGCTAATTGTGGAAGATGTGAGTGAGGAAGCAGTTACTAACACAAGCCCAAACAATACTGAAACTTTCATTTTTATGGTATCATCAAGCAACATGGTGGTTTGGTGGTGGCTGGGTGGGTGGGTTTAGGGGGGGTATCATTGGAATCATTCAAGGGGGGTATCATGAAACATCAACAAGTGATACCACACAGTATTGCTGAACAAGTTGATGGGGTTGAGTCACTTGCCTCAAAAGAATGTGCAGCTTAGATTGTGATGTGCAGCAATACTGCTGGGCATGTGGTGTGAGAAGGTGGCCAGGTTTGTTTTGTGACTATGATTTTATTTGTTTGTTGCTGGGGGGCACAAGAAGGGTTGAAGTGAGCAATTAGTCATGAGACATGCATTTGGGAGGAAGGGATATTGTTGAGTAGCTTGACTTGCTTGTCATGGTTGGTGATGAAGTTGGATCTCTGATGTGCTGACAAGGTAGGGCAAGGTCATGGTGATGTTGCTGCTCCTGGGGAGAGTGAGAGGTAAATAAAGTGCAAACAGATCATAGCAAGAAGGAGAGAGAGCATACATTGTCCCTGGTAGGACTTGCAAGAAGGACGTAGGGGGCTGAAGAATGCAAGGCCCCAATAGCTGGCCAGGGGCTGGTGCTGTTGATGTCAATAATGAAGCCAGTGAGAGGGGAGAAGAGGCGCAGGAGATGGGTGAAGAACACTGGTGGTGGAGAGTTGGGCTGAGTCCAGGCTGCAGCAGCTGGGGTCTCCTCTTCATGGGTGGGAAGCAGGTTGAGGATGAAGGCTGGCATGGGAAGGATGTTGATGTAGCCCTGCCTCTGGACTGGGGTCTGGCATTGTTCATACTTGTTAATTGGGCTGGTGTAGTCCCAGAGGAGGGCTGGGCGCTCAGAGGGCTTGATGTGGCTTGGCTGGATGGTTTCGTGGAAGACAAGAGTGTAGAAGGTTGATAGGTTGGGGCTGTGGGCTTGGTGGTCAGAGTGTGAGTGGATGTGGATGTTATAGTTGTAGGTGAAGCAGAGGGAGAGGTGAGGGGTGTAGGTTTTGAGGACTTCTGCTGTGGTGATGAAGTTGCAGCAGTAGACAACCACAAAGGTCTGAAACAAAACAAAACAGAGAGCAGGTGATAGATACAATCAGAAGCTCAAGTGATAGGTGGGGCATACCCTTGGGTCAGTAGTAATTGTGAGGGGCAATCAGAGTGGAGAGAGGAATGATGCTCTCCTTGGTCCTCTGCCTTTTCCTCCTGCTCCTCTTCCTCCACGTCACTCTGCTCCTCTTCAGAGTCATCCTCCTCATGTGCTTCAGGTCAGGATTGCTTCCTGGGTTCCACTCTCTTCTCAACCTTGTCAACACTGCCCTTCCACTTCAGGCTGCTTGTTGGCTTGTTGATGAGGAAGAAGGAGTTGGTGTTGATGGGCTCAGGTGGCTCCATTGCTTGGGAGGTCCATGGAACTCTTGTCATCACTGAACAAGTCAGGCAGTTGGCTGCATTGGTTGAGGGTGTGAACAATTCTGAGCAGAGAAGAGCATGAGATTCAAGCAAAGAAAAAAGTGGTTGTGAAGTTGAAGGTACCCTGACTCTGTGATTGATCAGGCTCTTGAGTGAGATCCACCTCAGCAAGAGACTTGGTACAAGCAGAGGTCTTGCATTTCACTGTGGCAAAACAATGGTTAAAACAAGACAAGAAAATAAAAAACAAGATAAAAATGATGATACCATGATGATTGTTGTGGTATTGCCAGACACAAAAGGAAAAAGCAACAATACTGCGATGATCATTGTGGTATTGCTGGACACATAAGAAAAAAAGCAACAATACTGCAATGATTGTTGTGGTATTGCTGGACACATAAGAAAAAAAGCAACAATACCATGGTATGATGATCATTGCAGTATTGCCAGACAAATAAAGTGGCCAGGGAGGCATGTACATTGGCAGGTGGCTTCCTCAGCAGTGAGAAGACCATGAGCAGCTACTTGCTTTATAAGGATTTAGAAGTGCTTGTGTTGGCTGGCATCTTTGGTGCCAGGTCGTGTGGCTAGGTCATCCAGCTCCTTGGCCAGCTCCTCCTGCAGATCCTGGGCAAAGAGAAAGTTGTTAGAAGATGGCTTGTTTGTGATGGCCAAGAAAGGAGAGGTGCCTGTCCACAGGGTTCAGCAAGTTCAGCATCCTCACTCAGAGAAGCAGGCCATCTTCTGAGCCCTGTACTGGCTATATGAATGAGTTTCCTCTGATCCAGCAGGTTGCTCCTCCTCTTGTTACAGACACCTTCTTCATGTCTTTCTCTACTCTCACCTCTTGACATGTCAGCATGACGTATTCATGTATTACCCTATTTCCTTTATTATGTATTTTCTGCTGGAAATATACTCTTCTCTTTTCTTCCCATCTTGAGTTGCATCTTGTGGTTCTGCACCACTGGGCGTAGACGACATGGCCATGTGCATTGTTCCTCCCACCTGTAACAGTGGTAGCAGAGGATTTGGCACATTTCGAAATCCTAGATCTTCAAATTAGAGAATTAGATTTTGATTTGATGTTGTCTCATTCCATGGGGGTGGCCTGCACTGGCATGAGGTGATACAACCTCATGGTTAACACACCTGAGGACTGCCCTTGCTGGTGATGGAGTCTTCTTGGCAATCTTGTCTGATGACCAACTCATAGATTTGATTCTGTGCAACCATGAGAGGATGCTAGTTGGGTTCACCTCAACCCACTACACCACTCTGCTCACCCTGCAGTGAATTCTTCCCTTCACACCACTGTCCTACTTTGCAGTAGATGGAATGGACAGGGAAGAGGAGAAAAGGGGGTCACCCCCTCTCCATCTATTGACTGAGATGTATGAGTTTGAAACTGAAGAACTCAACGAGACCCTGGAGACCCAGGATGAATTGGACATCAAGTCATCTTCGTCGCAGCCCAGTGTGGTTGCTGACAAGAAGTTGATTCCATCCATGGAGCATGGAGACTGAGTCAAATTGCTCTACAGACCTTTGTCATGACCCAGCATGGCTGCTGACAAGAAGTTTATCTGACCTTTGGAAACTCCAGCTGGACACACCCTTGTCAAGCTACACAATGGGAGCTACGCCTTTGTCCCTGTCTCCCTTGTCCAACAAGCTGACTCTTGCTTGACCACTCATTCAAGGCCTATGTATCAACTGTGTGGTGCCACTGTGAGAGCCTGCAACTGGATGACCACCATTGGGGGTCCCTCACCAGGAACGCCTGGCTATACTCTTCCCTTGACAGTCACAGAGCGCCTGCTCTACACTGTGCTGAGTGGAGAGTTTGAAATGCTCACCTCTGTGAACCTCATGACTCTTGTGTTTTGGCTGACTGATGAAGCCATCATCAACCACCTTAGAATCAAGATGGACAAGCTGATTGTCTGTTGAGAGAAGGCCCTCAGTGTGGTTCGTGCCACACTTGATGAGCCATCTCTTATTGCGTTCTAAGAGATCTATGATCCTTGCAACCTCATCAAGTATGTCTTGATGAAACACCACACCAACAGCATGAGTTGTCTCTCAGTCATTGCAGCTAGCCTGCGCACACTTCAACAAGGTTCCAAGGAGACCATCAAACAGTACCTACTTTGTGCCAAGAAGCTCAGGGATGAGCTCAAGCCTCACCCTGAGTGGCGCATCACAAGCAGACAGCTCAAGTCAGACATCTTCGCCAGCCTTCACCCTGACTTCTCCAAGTACGTCACAGCCATCAATCACACCATCTCACAGTATGACCTGCCGCACATCACAGCCTACCTCATCTCCAACAAGCAGCTCATTAGTTCATCAAAGAACAACTCCAACTCAGCCCCAGCAGCGTTCCATGCTGCCAGCTCTGAGCGGGGCAATAACAGCTCTCACAGACAAGGTGGTGGTTGAGGCTGAGGGGACAAGACCAGACAGGGGTGCGGCAGAGGGAACTCTAACCACCCTGAGCCAACAAAGGAGGAGAAGAACACCAAGGGATGGTGTATCAGCTGTCAGGTGCTCAGGCACTCCCTCAGCCAGTGCAACACTCACCCTCATCAACTCACCAAGGCCCACGACACCCTCATGCATCTCAAGCAAATCAGCTCCTCTCACAGATCCTCCAGCGCCCACTCCAGCAACTTCACTTCAAGTACTCCTACCACAAACTCCTCCAGTTCTCTCAACACACCACACATCAGCACATCAAAACAAGACAAGAAGGAGAAGAAGTCTAACAAGACAAAGATCAATCACACTGGCTACTTCACCATGACTTCCTCACTTGGTGAATCGATGTCTGACCAGAATGACAGCTTTGAGTTCCTAATTGACATGGGCTCCAATGTCAACATCTGCAGTGAGTGCTCCCTCTTTGAGGATTTTCACCCCTGCATGAATCAAATGGTCATGGTTGGTGGAAACAATGTTGTGTGCGCCCAAGGCATTGGCATGGTTGAAGCCCTCAACTGTGTGGGTGACAAGGACCTTCCAGTCCAACTCATCAACACCCTGTTCATGCCAAACTTTGGCATCAACATCATCTTGATCAGTTGCTTCGTCAAGGACTACAGCAAGAGTCAATCATTCTCAGGGCACAGTGGCCAATTCGTAGTCTACAGTCACCATTGGGGGAAGGCAACACCCATTCTTCACACAGGTGAATGTGGACCAAGTGACTACATCACCATTCTTCACAGCCCTCAGCAGAGCGACACCACCACTTACACCACCATCACCACAGCTTCACCTCAACCACTGTGGCCTCTCCACGCTACAGAGAGTCTACAAACAATCCAGTCACTCACTTCCTCGCTCCACTGCACTCCCAACATGCACCATCTGTATCCACAAGAAAATGAAGCATCCAGATATGCACAAGGGACCTGCACTTCAAGCCAAGCGTCCCATGGAGGAGCTACAAGTTGACCTTGTTGGGCCTTTCAACATCTCTCAAGATGGCAGCTCCTACGTGATGCCAATCATCAACAGCTACACCCAGCGAGCCTGGGTAATCTTCTTACCCAACAAGTCCAGCATCAGCAAGTCCTTCATTCCCTGGCTCAATGGCATGCAAAGCTATGGCAAGGTCAAGCGTATCCACCATGACCAGGGAGGACAGTTCCTCAGCACCAATATCTACTATGTTGTCCATTACCTCTCCAGTTTTGGGAATGGCTACTCCTTGGACCATTGGCAAGCAGTCAAGCAAGTCCTTTGGTATCTCAAGGGCACCTCTGACCTTGCCATCTGCTATGACTGACACTTTGTTGACCTTGTGTGCCGCTCCAGCCTCATTCTGACAATCACTTGCAATGCCAACTAAGCCCTGTTGAACCAAGAAGATTGAAAGTCTATATCGACCTACATGGTCAGCCTTGCTGGTGGACTTGTTGCATGGTCCATAAAGATGCAGAAATGTGTTGCTCTCAGCTCAACCCAGGCTGAGTTGAATGCAATCTCCCATGCCATCCACCAAGCCCTCTACATGCAGCAGATGTTTCCAGCCCTTTGTATGCCAAAGGACTCGCCTGTCTACATCTTCAATGACAACCAAGGGGCTATCTCAACTGTTCAACAATGTAAGGGAGCTTACACTGGCTTGAAGAAACACTATGATGTGAAAATCAAACATGTGCATGACCTCATCCAGTCTGGTACCATCTCTGTCCAGTACTGTCTGACAACTGAGCTTTGAGTGGACATCCTTATGAAACCAGTTTGACTGAGCCTCTTCCTCTACCATTGGCCGCACCTCAGACTCACCACTCTTGACAACTGAGACTATCATTTGAGTACAGGGGCATGTTACAGACACCTTCTTCATGTCTTTCTCTACTCTCACCTCTTGACATGTCAGCATGACATATTTACATATTACCCTATTTCCTTTATTATGTATTTTCTGCTGGAAATATACTCTTCTCTTTTCTTCCCATCTTGAGTTGCATCTTGTGGTTCTGCACCACTGGGCGTAGACAACATGGCCACACGCATCGTTCCTCCCACCTGTAACACCTCTACCTCCTCATCTTCCATGCTCTCCACAACCATCTGGAAGAGAAGGCGATGAGTGCAATATAAGGCAACTTACTTCAGGAATTTCATGCATACCTCATGAACTGCAGCCTTGACATCTGCATGAAGAGTGGGGGGAGGTCAGGTGAGTTCTTGATGTAGTTGTTGTAAAGCCCAGCATTGACATTGCTTTTGACGCTTTCCAGATGCTCCAGCAAAATGGCTTCCTCCCCCAGTAGTGTGCTGAACTTGGCCTGGACATCAGCTTCCTTGTGGATGATGTGCTGCAGCATCTTGTTGTGACCAGCAAGGGTGTTGAGGGACTGCTTGAAATGCTTCTTGCTGAACATTGTGGCAGCACTCCAGCAGTTGAGGGAAGTCCAGGCATGTCCTGTGGTGTGCAGTGCAGGTGAGAAGAGGAATAGGATGGAGAAGGGATTTGTTGTTGCAGAATTGTGTGCTGATGTTAATGTGAAGATTGCTTACCACAAAGCCAGTGAATGTTGAAGGGAAGGTCGCTGTAGTCCAGCCAGTATTGATGGATGGCTCTCTTGGGGCAGTGATGGAGCTTGTTGTTGATTGTGAGGTGAGGTACTATGAGTTGCCTACCAAAGGTCAAGGAGCACCTCACCTCACAATCTCCTTGACCTTTGGTAGGCAACTCATGATGCTGTGGGAATGAGCAGGCAATGTACCAGGAAAGCTCAAACGCAGCTCCAATTCAGAGAGATGCTGCCTGACATTGAAGGGCAACAGAATTCAGAGAACAAGAATTCTCAGCCAGCTTATCTATCTTGGCTACTTCCATGAGATTGAGCTATCTTTCCTGCCTGCTGGCCATACTTATGAGGGTATTGATCAGTGCTTCTCCATCTTCAGGAAGCAGCTACATGACCGCAATGTCTACAGCCCAGCTGACTGTCATGGCTTCCTTGACAGCTGCTATGCCTCCCTTGTTTTGCAGGTGATTTCCATCAATATGAAGTCCAACAGGCAACACAAGTGCTCAAGGCCAGCACCAAGGTCATGCAACAACAAGAGAAGGAATCTAAGCCCTATGATGTGTTCCACCCACCTTTCTTCTCATTTATTGCTTCTAACACATGTAGGCTCCTTGGCTGCATTGGTGAACAGCATGTCCTCTCATCACAGCTGCAACAAAGACCAACAAGGAGGACAAGCACGATGAGCTACTTGAGGACCTCCTGCATCAGTCTTCTCCCAGCTCTGTGATGTGGCCACCTGCTTCCCCAGCCAGCCCTGGGGATCATCTCCCCTGTCACATGCAATCCCCTTCACACTCCCACGAGGTGTTGGCAACACTGCCAACAACAACAACAACAAGCACCCCAGTGCCAGCATCCACCATGATGATGAAGCAGCAGCAGCAGCAGTGGTGGTGGCAGTGGTGGTGGCATCACCCATGACATAATAATTACTATTAAAATTCTTTTATTATCCTAGATATTATCAAAATTCCTTCCATGAATCCCAAGATTGAAATTCACTAGATAACACAAAAACGCCATGACTGCTGTGACATGGCAGTACCCAGGCTGAATTGTACTTTGTGGAAGGATTTGGTCTGTGGACAATAAGTGTTGTACCTCTCTGTCAGCCTCCTCTGGTGAAATCTAGGTGGAATGGGCACATGTGCAGAAAAAATTGGATGAAAAAAGCCAACCAATCAGGATGTAGCTGATATGGCCATTAGAATTGCAAAAAGGTGCATTTGTGCATAATGGCAACATGTGGCAGCCCTGACTCTGGAGTCACAAGAGCTGAAAGATAAAAGCAGAGAACATTTGCTTCTTTCACAACTTACATGTGTGCACCACCCATCAAGATTCAGAGAATCAAATATCCATGTCTGCCCAAACATCAAGCATCCATCATGATTTTACTGTGACATGCCACTCCATGTGCTATGATTGGATAACCCCACTCAAATTGGACCTGTCTGGCAAATATGCTCTTGTCGCAGCGCCTGTGACAAGGTAGCTGCTGCCTTTGGTGGTCGCCTGGATATCCTAGTCAACAACGCCATGCACATGGAGCTGTATGAGTGCTTCCTTGATGCCAACCTGGACATCTACTGGCGCACATGGCAGGTCAACCTTGGTGGCCTCTTCAACATGGCCTGCTCCTTCCTGCTGATGATGCTTGGGACCTGTGCATCTGGCGATGGGCTCTGCATGATGATCAATGTCTCATCATCAGGTGTGCTGAGTGCTTGCCCTGTGAGTACTGGCTACTGGTCCTCAAAGCTTGCAGTGACATGCTGGACAGAGTCTGTGCAGCTTGACTATGCAGATCAAGGTCTCTTGGCCTTCTCTGTGAACCCTGATGCCATCAAGATGGAGATCACCAAGGGATGTGTGCTGGAGCATGTCTTTCTCTCACTGACAAGCTGGAGATTGTGGGTGATATGATTGTGTGGCTGGTGGCTGGATGGCACGAGTGGCTGGCTGGACAGTATGTCAGTTGTACATGGGACATGGAGGAACTGATGCAAATGAAGGATGCCATTGTTGAGGAGGACAAGCTTAAGCTTAAGATAGTTTTCTAGGCTCTGCTTGCACCATAAAACGGCAACCAACATCTGCCAGAGCTGCAATTGGTCATGTCACTGCCAGGATGGTAGGTGGAAAAAAGCATGCTTTTTTCCACCTACCCAACAAGGAAAAAACCACCAAAAACCAGCACATTGAGGTCACTTTTGTCAAATGGTTGTATTGAAAATGGCAGAAGGTTCCATCTTCACTGCCCACCTCCTGTCCACCTCCACCTCATGTCCACTTCCACCTCCTGTCCACCTTGCCACTGGTCACGCTTGGTTGTGCTGTGCACCACTGGTTGCTGCTGGTTGTGCTCTGTGCCACTGCTAAGTCATTGATGCTTGCCAGTGTTGCCCACCTGTCACCCAGGTGCCACCTAACATGATGGTTAAAGATCAAGCCTGCTTTGTATGGCACAAGGTGGACATGCTTGGTGACAGTCCATCCATTCCAATCAAAGGGAAGGTAGAAACATCACTGGCTGAACCCAAACTAAAGAAAGCCATGACTGACGCTGCACAGATCACCAAGCTCAAGCTCAACCCACAGCCTCACCTTGTTGTTGCAGGCGATTCAAAGGAGCTGAGATATCCTTCCAATCATGACATGCTGCATCTCAGACTCATTGAGTATAGCATGTCTTGAATTGTCAACAATAAAACATATCTACAATAAAAAGAGGAAAACACCAACGACAAGAGAACTGAAAACACTAACAAACTCTTCCAGAACACACAAGGTGATCCCATCACCCAGTTGAAGGAAGTGGGCCAACTTGTGTGAAGTGAGCTTGTTGGCTATCTTTACACCTTAGCCCAGCTCACATTTGACAGTGTCAAAGTGGTCTCTCATGATGCTGGTCATTTCACCACAAACACTGAGTGTAGGGTTCCTTCTATGAACCCTGCACAGAGCTCAGGGGGACAGCCCAGTGAAGGCCAGGTAGGTGGCGAATCATGGCGTCCTTTTGGTGTGTCTGAACTCCGAAGAGGTGAGCAAATGTAAAAAAACATGCAACAAAACCGTACCTTCACAAGAATTGTGAGTTTGGTATTGATCTGGTTGGTCCAACACACTATCATCTTCACTGCGAGGTGCCACTGCTCCCATAGGCATGTGTCTTGCACCCATGGGGGCCCAAGGAAGCAGATCAGCTCCAACCAGTGTTGTGCAACCTCAAAGTTCGGAAATTTAAAGCTGAGTAGCTTCTCACCACTCATCATCATGTTGCTGGCCACCATCTCACCTGTCCACAACCACTTCTTTTCTTCAACTGTGTCACTCACTGCCACTTGGCAACGCCACTGTAGATTTTGACCATGAGATACTTCCACCTCTTGGTCATCATCTCAAGGTAGTTGAGGTCGATGCCATTGTAGGTCTCTTGCTGCAGGAGGTGGACTATGTCAATGTGGATATGCCAACACTCACACTCCTGTGGATTGCTCACCCACTCCTTGAAGAGAAGCTCAGTGATCTGCAGGAAACTGTCCATTTCACCTCCTGTCAGCCCCGCCACTGTCACCTTTCCCTACATGTTGTGTGGTGTGTGTGTCACATGCATTTAGTGTGTGTGTGTGTGTGTGTGTGTGTGTGTGTGTGTGTGTGAGTGTGTGGTGTGCATGTTGCATGTGTTTTGTGTGCATGTTGTGTTGTGTTGTGTTGTGTCATTGGTTGTGTTGTGTGTGTGTTGTGTGTGTGTCATGTTGTAGGTGATGAGTGTTGTGTGGAAGAACAGGGAAGAAAGAAAAGGGAAGTATGTTTGTGTTTTGCTGAATGATCTGCATCTGGTTGGTGAAACTCTGCTTTCCTGGGAATGGTGGGAATGCCTTGAATGCATTGTTGATCACTTCCTCAAGCTCATTTGTGATGCTGGTGTACTGCAACTCTGCAAACAATGAGTATATTGTTTTGTTCCTTCCATTGGGTCCATGCACCTGGAGAATGCCCAGGCGGTTGATGTGCAGCAAGCAGATAAGTGCCTTACCTGTTGACCCCAGCCATGCACCTTTATTTTCTTGTTGGTGGGCCAACCTTGCTATGGACTCCTTAGTTGGAGGCCTTGAGTGTTGTGATGTGAGCGTTGTAGATGCTCCAGTAGTTGCTGTGTTGCTGGGGCTGGTGCACTGTTTGGCCACCAACCTTGATCAGCCATTCCCCCTTGTGGAAGAAGGCTGAGAGGTTGTGGCAGTACTGGCAGCACCCCACCCCCCCTGTGCCAACCGTGTTCTGCATGTTGAGTTAAGATGTGCAAAAAGAGAAGAAACAGAAGAAAGCAGTACTGGTGCACAGAGCTTGTGAGGGATGATTGCCAAGGATGCAGTACATGGACCTGTAGCAGTGGGGTGTTGCTCCCTCAGCCTTGAAGCAGATGTTGTATCTGTGCTTGAGCAGGCGCATTGGTGTGATGATGATGATCTGCAAGGTGTTGAAGAGGTTGATGTTCTGTGGCATGAGACAGAGGAGGTATCTTGACTTGGCGATCTCCATATCTTCCATCAACACATTGGCAAAGGACATGTAGATCCTGATGATGCTTTGGTTTCTAGATTGACTTTGCTCAAATGTGTTGATGAAGAAAGTGGGAAGGATGAGCTGGCTTTGTGTGCTGGCCCTGTACCACATGTAACTGAAGACACAGAAGTTTCGCTCTATTGAAAGGTTTTTGTGGGGTGACATACCATTCACACTGTTCAAATTGTTTACAGTTGCACAGGTGTTTGAGTCTTGTACTCCATTGGAAACAGAAGTGCTCCTTGCTTAAGTCCCCCTTGTGCTTGTACCAATCACATATTACATCAGTTGGGGACACAAAGTCAAGCATCCCCTGGATGACCAACACAAGCCCAACACCATGCAACTGGTGGGTACATGATGCAAGTAGCAATCAATCACAGAGCACTGTTACCCACTGGAGTGTCAACCTGACTGTGCAAGCAGGTGTGGACTATGGCCTCTGGGGAGGCGCTACAAGTCCACAGGCAAGCCAACCTGGCTTTGTCCATCAGCACCCACATATACCAGCACAACACTATCCTAGGATCCAACATGTTACACCAATTCAGTGGAGTGCTCAATCTCAGGAGAGGGAGGTCACCTTCTACTCCACACACCCAACTCATCAAACAGAGGTCAAGCGGGGAACCAGTCAGTTCCATACCCCCTAGTGGACCTGTCAGAGGAGCAGCTCACAGCTGCACTGGACAAACAAGCCCAACTCACCAACATCAACAAGAAGGACAAGCCCAGGCTGCACAAACTCCTCAAGCAGAACAAGTATGTGTTCCATGTCAAGCTGGAATGCCATGGAGCCAGTCAAACAGTAGCTATCCACCACATTGACATGGATGAATGGGTCCAAGTCTGCCCTTGATGCCAGGCGCACTGAGACGAAGCTGGGCCAACCTTGGGACCACTACAGCAGGGAAATGTGAAGGAAATGGGATTTTCCCTGGTTAAACCACCAGAGATAACTCTCCTATATTATACATTACCAAGGGGTAAATAAAGGACTTCTTCTGACACCAAGGACAGGACCTCCTTGAGACCCATCTACCTGAGACCCAACTGGTCCAGTTCCTACTCTCCTACATGAACACCATTCCAGGGCACCCATAGAGAAGTGTATGCTTTCTTTTACTCTTTGCCTTGTAAGCTAACTCACCTTGCATTCATCATTGCCATTTCTATCCCCCATGCAAATGAATGTTTATTGAAGATTGTGTGAGGGGAGCAAACCAAAGTGTAGCCTGAGTGGGTCATGGCCACCAAAGAAGAGTGCATTCATCATCTTGACAGCACATCAGGCAAAAGAGCTCCTTGTCTCCTGCATTAACCAAACAACTAAAGAGTAACCATGAGGTGCCAAAAAAGCAAAATAGAGGAATGGTGATGTGTTGCTTGTAAAAGCTGTACACCTTGTTGAAGTAGGCAATTGTTCTTGAGCACCAATAGACAGTGCACCTTAGAGGATTTTGCACTTGGCTTGAACATGATGAGGTGGTTGATCCACTTGCTGAAGTGCCAGTGGATGAGCTCCTTGGGGCCATCATCAATGCTGAAGGCAATGGCCTTTGTGTTTGGTCTGTTGCCAAAGAGACAGAGCCCATTCAGCACAGCCAAGCATATGCATTGCATGCACAAGAATGACTTCAGTGTCAAGACTGTGAGCCTCCTGCAGGTACATAGACACAAATGCAGTCAGGTGTTTAAAAGGCAAAGAAGGGAGAACAATACCATTAGCAGGCCTGAGTGTGGAAAAAAGAAAACTGGCCAGGCACAGTCCTGTTTCCACAGTGGGTTTTTTGCCAACACACTTGTCAATCAAACTGCATATTTCAAAAGCCTTGACCCACTGAGTTGTTTTGCTAGCATTGTTTAAGTTATTTGAAACATCCCCAAAACGCATCTGCAGAACCATGCTTTTTATGTATGGGACTGCAGAATGCCTTCCTTGCAACTTGGGCAAGGAATGCAGAATGAAAAAACTGGCTGCATTCCTTGCCTAAGTTCTTACAAGGAAGGGGTTCTGTGGTCTTCCTGATCCCAGAAAAAAGGGCCATAAATCCAGGAAATAACTAGGCATGACAGCAGAAAAGGCTCATGCTGGCAAAAGAAACAACATACTGCTCCCACCCCCTGGTGGAGTAGCAGCAAGACCAGAAACCCCCATCCCAATCTTCCCCATCTTCACTCACTCCTTCATCAACATCAGGAATACTTGCTGGACCATTAGTCCATCTGAAAACAAAAAAAACACTACTCAATTCTAATTTTTATTTTACACATTTTCAATCAGGTAATGCAAGGGCTCTGACAAAGGCACCAACGTCCAACATGCAGAATGGAGGTATGTTTCCATTTTTCATATGTAGAAATCTCTTCTATATAATTTCTAATTTTTTATTTATCTGTGCAATCATTAATGCAAGGGTGCCTTCCTCCACCAACACCAATGAAGGTTTGCATTGCTTTCATTTCCATTTATTTGTTGTAACAGAATTTACATTCTACACCCAGATATTCTTTTGTTTTTGCAGGTCCTGGCAGAGGGCTTGGACAAGCTGTGGAAGGCTCAACAGAAGAGCATGCAGCTAATGGAGAGCCTTGCTGCTAAAACACTGTGTCCGGAAAAAGGTGACAGTGGCACCTTTTGTTGAGCAAAATCTGTACAAGTGATGCATGTGTATGTGCAGCGAAAGCAGTACTTTTGTGAACATGGTGTGTGAGTGGTTTAGGCAAAATATGTACAGGGAGTGATAAAACAGGGAAAAATGGTGTTGGTCATGGTAAAAGCAGATGGGGGCAATGAATAATTGTAAGGCACTAGTGTAAAAAAGGGCTAATGTATTTCGTTGTGAAATGAGGAACAGAACAGAGTGGAGGGAAACATTAGCTGATGGACTTCCGCACTTTATGTGGACTGGAAGAGGAGGAGCTGGTCTTGGGTGTGAGAGGGGCAAGGGCAGGATGTGAAGT